>CM061750.1:230660646-230847645 GCA_030979885.1 Lolium multiflorum | reverse complement strand
ACACCCTTTGCCTGCATAGGAAAAAGAGATGCGTTAAGATATCGAGGAGAGGAAAAAGAACCGATCTCGAGAAAGGAGAGAACATTACTAGCCCTACCTAATCCGCTTGGGCTAGATGCAGCTTGCCCCTCCAAGCTGGATGCCTGGACGGCGGAGGCAAAGGAGGGGATCGAGCTAGCGGCTTGCATCCGTCGGCAATCGGCACTCGATCGGGAGGGAAGGGGTGCTACATAAAGGGGAGGGGTAACATATTTTATTACACGGTGAACTTACCGATGTGACTAGTCATTACATGTCTCACCGAAACTAGGGCCCATAGTGGCACCAAATTTACTTAGTTGCCCTGACGTACCATGCCACAGAAACCCCCGACTGTAAAGTGGAAATGTGTCGATATCACAAAAATTCGAAATTCAAGCACACCGCCACGCGCAAGCCGCGGTTGTTCCTTCCTCTTCCTCGGTTCCTCCTCCCTATCCGAAACCCCAATCCCAAGCTCAAACCAAAAAAAACAAAAACAAATCCCCTGGCCGCCATGTATGCTCGTTAACCTGCTGGAGATCGTTCCCGGACGATGCGGACCACCCGCCCTGAGATCCAGAATTCCGTCCACCTCGAGGCACTGCGTGCTGTCTCGCAGCAGCGGCTTGAGGGCGCTGAAGAGGAAGTTCCGACGGAAAGTGCTCATGGCAACCGTGCAAGCTCACCGGCGTGCTGTATCCCGAGAGGAACTGGTCAAAGCTTTGCTATTCGCCACACACACAAAAATTGCGGGCCAAGATCTGGTCAAAGCTTCGTCGATGGCTTGCCGCGAGAGGCTTGGAGTCCAGAGTCAATAAACTAGCTGCTCGAGGACTTGGGCGGTTTACACGGATTCATATTAACCGACTCAAGTTTGTTAGTCTAGTTAACAAATGCATCTAGATACATCCATATCTAGACAGAATTGAGTCCATTAATATGAATCAGAGGGGAGTACCTGAGAGTGTTTCATGCTACCAACTAATGCGCTGGCAGGAATCGCTGTAGAAGTAATTGTGCTACTACTTGTACGATGAACTGATTGTGTGGGTGTCTAATTTTGCAACGCGATCATCCACTCAATGCTTTAGCGCTAAAGGCGTACAAATCATAACATACTACAGCACTAATAACATAAGAGTACGAATCATAAAGTAGCTCAACATTTTGCATCGGGGCTGGGTGGTCCCGAGACTACCGGGACGCCCTGATGATTTCCGGGTGTGCATCCTCTTCAACGCAAAGCCGTGTACTCGGTCCACGGCCTCCTTCGGGTGGATAATCTCAGGTGCAGGACCCTCGTCTATGAGAGGCTCGTCATCAGTACCATCCACAGGTGCATCAGTGGCTGGGTGGTCTTGAGATTCATCCTGACGCCCGTGATGATCTCCGGGGGCATCCACTTCAACGCAAAGTTGTGTACTCCTACCCACCTGGCCTCCTTCTCAGACTCGATAATCTCGTGCAGGACCTTCTGCCTATGAAAGGCTCGCTACAAGTACCATCCACAGTGCATCAAACCGAGATTCATCTTCAAATCTCCCATCAAACGGAGACCCTCTTTAACTCTATGCTTCTGTAATTAGTACATCAACCGATTAGACAAACATTTAAGGGATGCAACCCGAACAAATGCCGTTTTACATATTTACCTTCACATCTGGCACAGCACATGTAGAGCTGAAACCCGTTTCCTCAAGCAAGCGCTTTTTCTCTCCTTCCCGTCCATCCATCTCCAACAAGTTAAATTTGAGTACAGAACCTTGCACAGCAATGCAAACTATTGATTGAAACAGCGGCACCATCAATATAAATAATTAACTACATATGCCAGCACACATACAATGTGAGCAAGATCTGCTTCTCCCGCTAAAGGATCATTATATGGTTCACCATGCTAAACCCGCCTAACATATGTGCGGTCCATCCCAAAAATGTGTAAATGATCTCCCACTACAGGGTGAGGCCTCTTCTCACCATTCATACATGTGCAGCGCAGGCAATACACGTCCAGGTTGTGACCATCATGAGCTCTAATAAACCCCATAAAGGGTTGAACACCATTTAGAATTAAGGGGAACATAAGTGTCCATGCAATATCTTCTGTCCATCTGCTTAATTATGAGATACAGGTAGTTGGTGATTAATTTAAGGCGAAGTAGGAAATGTATATCCACCGTATAAAACTATACTACATGATTATGCATTTCAGCAATCATATCGAGTACAAAACAAAAATGCCCATCGACATTTTAGCAAATGGTATCGTGCACAAAAACTCTCATGGCATTTCAAAATCAACAGTACATTGAACTTAACACTGCCTACTAATGAACAAATTGATCGATGACAAATCGAGTGAAACTATAAAGTGCCAATTAGTTCGAGCATACTAACGAATTTTTTTTTTTAGCAAAGATCAAGAAAATATAAATCGTTAGGTCGTGCCTTGCCCGATACATGATTGAGCTAGAGATAGCAGCTCTACCGTGGATCAACTGCCGGTGCGTCTCGAGAAGAACGACGTGGAGAAGCTTTCTCTACCGACGGGACGGGGGAGGGAAGCTCTTCGTGACTCTGACGTGGGATAAGTTGTCACGTGGGTGGGGGTCATGCGGCCGGGCCGCCGGGGGTGATAATTAAGGTTGGTAGGTGGCGTTTAATGGGTTGCGTATGTAATTTGCCGTGCACAAGGTTGAGGAATAGGCGGTTCCTTTTGCCGCGGACAATTCAAACTATCCCGCCCATGTAGTTTAAATTCGCCAGATCGCTAAATCGACATAAAGTCATGTGAGTGGGGGAAAATTAGCAAAGTTGCTTGAAAACTAGTAAAACTCTGGAATTATCCTTTAAATATGTACTTCGTGTGAAAATCGGGGTGTGGAAGCATGTTGAGCTGTTCTATTTGTACTTTCTTCATTAAAACTCCCATTTTATGCACTTTGGATGGAAAGAAATCATTTGTAAATAAATTTTGACAACGCCATTTGCAAACACTAATTGTTTACATGACAAGATGCACCCATCCACCAAATATATATGTGGCAAAAGTTTATCACACTCTAGCAGATATCATAATTAGTGAAGGACCCCTTTTGATTTTGTGCAATTTCCAATAATTAGGTAGAGAGATCGAGAAGGGTTATTTAATTAGGCCATGTTAGGTTATGTGTTTTAATAGGTTGTGTGATTCAAATACAACTTCTTTATTTGTGTGCTATGATTAATCAAACCTAGATCGATCGAACTGCGCACACATTATTAGAGGCGCATGCCTTGGCGCACAAAGTTGTGTTGTTGGACACCAACGAGAGAGAGAGAGAGAGAGAGAGAGAGAGAGAGATAGAGGTAGAGAGAGCTACATACGAGAGAGCTATTGAAATCCCCAAATTAAACACATATATATGCATGGCACATTTAATTTACCGCGAGGCACCCCTGGCCTGCTTGATGCATAATTAAGTGTCATTGACCTATATATATAGGGTTTAATTAGGGTTTAGGGTTTAGGGTTAGGAGGTTAGGGTTTAGGTTCAATGTTTATGGTGTTTAGGGTTTAGGGATTAGGGATTAGGGTTTATTTAGGGTTTATGGTTTAGGATCATCGATCGAGTGCGCACACACATTATTAGAGGCACGCTTGCGCATAAAGTGCATGCGTATATGTGTGTGTTTTTTGGCCACCAACCACATAGATAGATCTATAGAGAGATTGAAATCCCCTAAGAATATGTTCAAATATATATTAAAATATATGCATCAATGCATGCATGCATGGTGGCCATGCATGCACACTAATTATATATATATTATGAGGAAAATTAACAAATATGTTTTCATTCGAGAGAACTTGTCAAAATTCAAGTTAATTAATTTATCATCTATAATTATATAATTAATTAATGAATCTCATGGAGATGTTATACAACATATGATCGAGATATAGGCCATGTATATATACTGGTTTTAATCTACCGTTTTATTTTAGCCGCATGCTATATATAGAGCATGTTTTTATTAGACTGTTATAGCTAGTATAGTTTAGGGTTATGTGTTTTAATTAATTTAGTGCCTGGATTGAATAGGTATAATAGAGAGCATAATAGTTAATGTATGTCACATTTAATTTAACTAGAGGACCGCGAGGCACTCCCTGGCCTGCTCGATGCAGACATTGGCCTATATACATATATAGGGTTTAATTAGGCTTTAGGGTTAGCTAGCAGGGTTTAGGGTTCAGTGTTTTGGGTGTTTAGCTAGGGGCTAGGTTTAGGGTTTAGTGTTTACTCTGTTTAGAGGGCTCTAGGGTTTAGTGTTTGTGTGGTGTTTTAGGTCTAGGCTTAGGGTCTAGTGTTTATAGTCTATGGTTTGTGGTCAACAGTTTTGTGCTTTAGGTTTAGGGTTTTTATGTTTACTTTTGCTTAGGGTCTAGGTTTAGGTTTAGTGTTTAGGGTCTAGGTTTAGGGTTTAATTAGTGTTTAGGTTGTTTATAGGGTTTAGGGTTAGTTTGTGCTTTATATTAGGTTTAGGTTTATGGTTTAGGGTTTACGGTGTTTAGGTTCTTAGGGTTTAGGGTTTAGTACGTGTTTAGGGTTTAGGGTCTAGGGTTTAGTGTTTAGGTGTTTAGGGTTTAGGGATGAGGGTTTTAGGGGTTTTTAAGGTTTAGGGATCATCTATCGAGTGCGTACACACACATTATTAGAGGCACACGCGCCTTGGAATGTGCATGCGTATATGTGTGTTTTTTGCCACCAATGTATATATAGATAGATCGAGAGAGAGATTAAAACTCAAGAATATGTTCAAATATGTATTAAAATATATGCACCACGAATGCATTGTAGGCATGCATGCACACTAATTATATATATTAGGAGGAAACTTAATCAAATGTGTTTTCAATCGAGAGAACTTGTTCAAGTTAATTAAATTATCATCGATAATTATATAATGAATTAATGAATCATGGAGATGTTATACAACATATGACTTGGAGAGAGAAATATGTATATATTAATTATTTGACCCATCAATGTTTTTGCTAATAGTCGATGCTATATATAGAGCATGTTTTTATTAGGATCTAAGTTATAGCTGTGTTGAAGCTTTAGGGTTATGCCTTTAAATTTAATTGAGTCATGATTAGCTAGGGTTATTATATATATATGGTTTAGGGTTGGAATGCATGGCTACATTTAATTTAACTAGAGACCTACAGGCACCCCCTGGCTCGTTTGATGGCCAATTGGTGTCAAAGTAATTTATATGATAGGTTTTAATGTAGTTTGTGGGGTTAGCTAAATGTAGGGTTTAGGTTTAGGGTGCTTTGGGTGTTTAGCTAGGGTCTAGGGTTTAGGTTTAGTGTTTGTCGTGTTTAGAGGGTCTAGGGTTTAGTGTTTAGGTGTTTTAGGGTCTAGGGTTTAGGGTCTAGTGTTTAGGTTCTATGGTTTAGGGTTTTTTAGGGTTTAGTGTTTAGGTGTTTAGGGTTTAGCTTTCTTCTAGTGTTTACTTGTTAGGTCTGTAGTTTAGGGGCTTTGTGTGTTTAGGTCTAGGTTTAGGTTTTAATTAGTGTTTAGGTGCTTTATAGGGTTTAGGGTTTAGTGTTTAGGTTTAGGGTTTTAGGGGTTTAGGGTTTAGGGCTTAGGGTTTAGGTTTACAGGTTTGTGTTTACGGTGTTTAGGTCTAGGGTTTAGGGTTTAGTGTTTAGGGTGTTTAGGTCTAGGGTTTAGTGTGTTAGTGTTTAGGTGTTTAGGGTTTAGGGATTAGGATTAGGTTTTAGGTTGTTTATAAGTTTAGGGATCTGATTTTAGCACACACATTATTAGAGGCACCCGCGCCTTTACGCATAAATTGCATGCAGATATATGTGTGTTTTTTGGGCCACCAACGATATATAGATGATCGAGAGAGAGAGAGAGATCGATTGAAATCCCCAAGAATATGTTCAAATATACATTAAAATATATGCACGAATGCATTGTAGGCCATGCATGCACACTACTATATATAATATATTATGAGGCAACTTTAATCAAATGTGTTTTTCATTCGAGAGAACTGTCAAAGTTTAAGTTAATTAATTTATCAATGATAATTATATAATTAATTAATGATTTTCAGGGATATGTTATACAGATCGATATAGGCCATGTATATTTAATTGGTGTTAATTCATCGGTTTGTTAGCTAGCTAGCTGCTATATAAGAGCATGTTTTTATTAGATCGTTATAGCTAGCTAGTATAGTTTAGGGTTATGTGTGTTAATTAAGTAGGGTTGATTAGCTAGGGTTAGTTACATATATATGGTTTAGGGTTAATGCATGGCACATTTAATTTTATTAGAGGATCACGAGGCACCCATGACCCACTCGATCGATGCACAATTAAGTGTCGTTGGCCTATACATAGGGTTTAATTGGGGTTTAGGATTAGCTTAGGTTTAGGGTTAGGGTTAGGGTATTTTAGGGTCTAGGGTTTAGGGTTTAGTGTTTAGGGTTTAGGGATTAGGGATTTAAGGTTTTAGGGTTGTTTAAGGTTTAGGGATCATCGATCGAGTGCGCACACACATTATTAGAGGCACCCGCCCTTTACGCATAAATTGCATGCATATATATGTGTGTTTTTGGGCCACCAACGATATATAGATGATCGAGAGAGAGATCGATTGAAATCCCAAGAATATGTTCAAATATACATTAAAATATATGCACGAATGCATTGTAGGCCATGCATGCACACTAATTATTATATATATTATGAGGCAACTTAATCAAATGTGTTTTCATTCGAGAGAACTTGTCAAAGTTCAAGTTAATTAATTTATCACGATAATTATATAATTAATTAATGAATTAGGGATATGTTATGCAACATGATCGATATAGGCCATGTATATTTTAATTGGTGTTAATCTACGGTTTGCTTGCTAGGCTGCATATATAGAGCATGTTTTTATTAGATCGGGTTATAGCTAGCTAGTATAGTTTAGGGTTATGTGTTTTAATTAAGTAGGGTTGATTAGCTAGGGTTAGTTACATATATATGGTTTAGGGTTAATGCACGGCACATTTAATTTTATTAGAGGATTTAGGCACCCATGACCCGCCATCGATGCACAATTAAGTGTCGTTGGCCTATACATAGGGTTTAATTGGGGTTTAGGATTAGCTAGGGTTTAGGGTTAGGGTTAGGGTTAGGGTTAGGGTATGTTTAGGGTCTAGGGTTTAGGGTTTAGTGTTTAGGGTGTTTAGGGTTTAGGGATTAGGGATTTTAAGGTTTTAGGGTTGTTTAAGGTTTAGGATCATCGATCGAGTGCACACACACACATATTATTAGAGGCACCCGCGCCTTTGCGCATAAATTGCATGCATATATATGTGTGTTTGGGCCAACGATATATAGATGATCGAGAGAGAGAGAGAGAGAGAGATTGAAATCCCCAAGAATATGTTCAAATATACATTAAAATATATGCACGAATGCATTGTAGGCCATGCATGCACACTAATATATATATATATTATGAGGCAACTTAATCAAATGTGTTTTCATTCGAGAGAACTTGTCAAAGTTCAAGTTAATTAATTTATCACGATAATTATATAATTAATTAATGAATCTTGGGATATGTTATACAACATGATCGATATAGGCCATGTATATTTTAATTGGTGTTAATCTACATTTGCTAGCTAGCTGCTATATATAGAGCATGTTTTTATTAGATCGGGTTATCTAGTATAGTTTAGTTATGTGTTTTAATTAAGTAGGGTTGATTAGCTAGGGTTAGTTACATATATATGGTTTATGGTTAATGCATGGCACATTTAATTTTATTAGAGGATCGCGAGGCACCCATGACCCGCTCGATCGATGCACAATTAAGTGTCGTTGGCATATACATAGGGTTTAATTGGGGTTTAGGATTAGCTAGGGTTTAGGGTTAGGGTTAGGGTTAGGGTTAGGGTTAGGGTACGTTTAGGGTCTAGGGTTTAGGGTTTAGTGTTTAGGGTGTTTAGGGTTTAGGGATTAGGGATTTAGGGTTTTAGGGTTGTTTAAGGTTTAGGGATCATCGATAGTGCGCACACACATTATTAGAGGCACTGCGCCTTTACGCATAAATTGCATGCATATATATATATGTGTGTTTTTTGCCACACGATATATAGATGATCGAGAGAGAGAGATTGAAATCCCAAGAATATGTTCAAATATACATTAAAATATATGCACGAATGCATGGTAGGCCATGCATGCACACTAATTATATATATATATATTATGAGGAACTTAATCAAATGTGTTTTCATTCAAGAGAACTTGTCAAAATTAAAGTTAATTAATTTATCACGATAATTATATAATTAATTAATGAATCTCAGGGATATGTTATACAACATGATCGATATAGGCCATGTATATATTAATTGGTGTTAATCTACGGTTTGCTAGCTAGCTGCTACATATAGAGCATGTTTTTATTAGATCGGGTTATAGCTAGTATAGTTTAGGGTTATGTGTTTTAATTAAGTAGGGTTGATTAGCTATGGTTAGTTACATATATATGGTTTAGGGTTAATGCATGGCACATTTAATTTAATTAGAGGACCGCGAGGCACCCCTGGGCTGCTTGATGCACAATTAAGTGTCGTTGGCCTATATATAGGGTTTAATTAGGGTTTAGGGTTAGGGTTAGGGTTTAGGGTTTAGTGTTTAGGTGTTTAGGGTTTAGGGATTAGGGATTAGGGTTTCGGGTTGTATAAGGTTTAGGGATCATCGATCGAGTGCGCACACACATTATTAGAGGCACCCGCGCCTTTGCGCATAAAGTGCATGCGTATAGTTTAGGGTTATTTGTTTTAATTAAGTAGGGTTAGTTACATATATATGGTTTAGGGTTAATGCATGGCACATTACATATAGTTTAAATCTCAAGAATGTTTATACATGATAGGCCATATGTGCAAAGGAATTTTTTTCCTCGTGAACTTGTCAAAATTCAAGTTTATCAGTGCCAATGGAAACTAGTCCAAAAAATTACATAGAGGACCAAAAGTACTAGACAATAACTAATAGAACCTGCAACTTTACAAAAAAGACCCCAAAACATATAGAAGAAAATCAATCGAGTCCTTCTCGACCGCACATCAGATCTTGCTCCGCATCCTTTCCAGCAACTCCGTCGCGGGGACGCACCACTTGGGACGGTGTCGCCGGTAGTCGCCAGGACGAAGGAGAAGAAGGGCCTCAGCAACGGCATATTGGCTTCTGAGAAGGGTCGCTGAAAGTCCAAGATGTGCACGGGCAAGACGGATGACGCCGTCGTATGCCCCCAGCTTGTGAACTTTAGCAGCTTGACTTCCCCATTGGCCAGATCGAAGCACTGACCAAAGCAAGCCTCACCGTTAGCGCCATCACATTGATGGCACGATCGGGGTTTGGCCGGCAAGATCCGCCGATTCACCATAGGCCAGATCTGAAGCCGATGACGAGATCCCCGACTCCATTGCGCCATTCTGCTCATGGGAAACACTGGATCTAAGCTTACAACAACACTAACTCCCTCGGATCCAAATTAGCTGACTCAACTTTGCTTATCTAAATATGGATGTATCCACACATGTTTTTACTCTAGATACATACACGTCTAAGGAAAGTTGAATCAATTAATTTAGTTCGGAGGGTGTACAATATACAGAGAGAAGTCGGCCTCGTCTCCGGCCGGCGAGGCCGCCGGAGAGAAGGGGGAGAGGAGCCGGGGGAGTGGGAGAGACTCGAGAGAGAAAGAGAAGAGGAAGAAATGAGAGCTCCCTGGGGAAGAACATTATTTTTGTCGTTCTGCTCGTAGCTTGAAACTGAAAATTTCGGCCACGCGCCAAATCATCCCGCCGCATCCATTCGAAAATCCCGTGACCAGTTTTACCCTTTTAACCCTGGTCCGGAAGCTACAACCCACCGACCATGGAGGGCTCATTCGGTAACAATGAAATATCTTGCCTAGATCCCGAACCCTCCCCACAGGCCCACACCCACCCACCAACCATTCGCCCCATTAGCTCAAAAATACTCTCACACGCTAAAGCTCTGACTCTCTACAGTACTAGATCTGCTTCGCCGCCGGCATACTCCTCCACAGCGTAGCCTTGATCGTGTTGGCTGTCCACCCACCTGATCCGCTCCCGCCGCCCTCGTCACCGACGGATCTGCTTCACCGCCGACCTCGCCACCGACGGATCTGCTTCACCGCCGACCTCGCCACCGACGGATCGCTTCACGGCAACCTCGCCACCGACTACCTCGCCGCAGCGGCTGTATCAACTTCACCGAATACCTTGCCAGCCAACCAGATCTGCTTCACTAACGCCCGCTTCTACTGAAACATGGTCGATTCATCGTCTCCCGCGTTCGCGCCGCTGGAATGCAAGTTGCCGCCCCCGTCCACCCCGCCGCAGCTTGGTTAGTACGCTGGCCCGTTAGATCGCGGTGTTTCTTTAGCCATGTTTTGTGTAGTTATTTGCAGATCTCATATGCCGTTAACTTTCTTGATGTGTTGCTTCGCATGAAGTTTGTTTAAATGTTGTACAGTACAAAAGCATTATCCGGTCGCTACCATCCTGTTCATTCTACTGACACCTGTGTGCATCCACATATTTATAGCCTTGTACCCATTCATTTGCCGCCAACTGTTTTTGTATGCATGCTATTGTCGCACTGCTTTTATAGTCGTGCTATGGGCATTTCCAATGCTTGTTCTTATACCACGTCATTAGCTCACCGCTAGCTGTTTTCTCGTGTCTGCTATTCTCACACTGTTTTTATAATCATGCTATGTGCATTTCCAATCTGCTTGCTCTTATACCTCGTCTTTAGCTTATATAGTTATTGCTGCGTGCATGTCTGGTCTTTGTATTATCGTAGACTGACTTGTCAATGTTATTTTTCCTTGGGATTGATCATGCGAACCACTTATTAGAACATCCAACATTAACAGCGGGGACGCTAGGTAAGGTTGGAATCTGAGTTCGTGGTTGGTAATTTTGGCAGTTTACTTCCGTTATTATCTATAACCTATATGCATTGTTCCTTATGCAAGAGATTAACACTTGGAACCCTGCCATAGCAATGCCATTCATGCTTTACTATGTTTCTGCCTATTTGATATGCTTGTCTTGAGAAACTTATGATTTGAACTCGACATTTGGTCATTCTTAATGCCAGTTTACTTTATGTGTAAAACCTTGGCATTACCCTACTCTAAATCTGAATGTCTGAAATTCGTATCTCATGCAAAGCAACATCTAGTTGGTTTTAATTTGATATCTGGTAACTATTGGCTTATTCATTTGGCAGCTCAAGTTTTTTGTTATTTGAAACCAGCTGACTTGGTCTTAAATGTGATATCTAAACACAGATTAAGGACAATGGAGCAGGAGGATTAGCATTTCACTTGATGGCTGAACCTAAAATGATAGGCATGTTGACCACGACTAGTGCACGCAAGAGAAGGACCTGCAGTGAGCAGTATGTGCTTAGTACATGCATCTTATCTTATCTTGTGCTTATTTCTGCTACATGCTGCGTAATACATGTTTGAATAGTTAATTGTTGTAACTATGTTTACAATGTTACCAGAATGCAGTTTTAATGAAGCAGTCATCATTAGAAGATAGTCGCCAAAAAAGGATCTGTAGCGACCCTGTGCAACATTATGATGTAAGTTTGTGCTTAGTACAAGTTCCATACATGTCTTATTTATGCAACTTGTTATTATCTTATATCTACATTGCATAATAAATGTTTGCATAGTTCATCGTTTAACTCTTTTTGCATTATTATCAGAATGCAGTTGTGATGAAGCAATCTTCATTAATGAGGCCCACAAAAAGTTCTGATCTTTCTTCCGATGCATCTTCTCATAGCGTCAACCTAGACCATTTCTTTCATCAACAGTAAATATCTCAAGGTTGTACTTTAAAAAAGACATGGTATTGCTGCTTTAAGATCTGTAGCTGATATGTTGACAAAGAGTACACAAGATTCAATCAAGGCGATTGCCAAATGTCAACCTGTTATTGATGATGCTAATAGAAGTCCTCAATGATTCTATGTAATTTTTTTATTTGGGCACATTAATTGCCTTGTAATTTTCCTATTTGTTTTATTTGTGTATGTAATTGTGTGTATCATTGAAATCAGATTTTAGGCTCATGAAATTTAATGCAAGTTGACTAGTCAAACAAGTAGGGCCCCAGTGATTGGGCCGGCCCACTTACGTAGTGTGGGACCCACTTTCATTTTGGGCCGGCCCACTTCCTTAGTAGGCCGGCCCGGTTACACGATAATGGGCTCCACATGCTTATTGGGCCGGCCCACTTGCTCTATGGTGGTCCCACATGGTAAATGGGCGGCCCTTTAATAGGAAGGTGGGACCCACCTGTGTTTTGACCCGGCCCACTATCTTGTTGGGCCGGCCCACTTTCTAGATGGTGGACCCCACATACCAAATGGGCCGGCCCACTTTCTATATGGTGGACCCCACACACCAAATGGGCCGGCCCTTTAATAGGATGGTGGGACCCACTGTTTTGCCCTGCCCACTATCTCGTTGGGCCGGCCCATCACATGGTGGACCCCATATACAAATGGGCCGGCCCATTAACAGAATGTGGGACCCACATGTGTTTTTGCCCGGCCCTATCTTGGTGGGCCAGCCCACTTGTTATATTGTGGACCCCACATACTAAATGGGCGCCCTTTAACAGGAAGATGGGTCCCACCTGTGTTTTTGGCCCGCCCACTATCTTGTTGGGCCGGCCCACTTGATATATGGTGGACCCCACACACTAAATGGCGGCCCTTTAACAGGAAAGTGGGACCCACCCGTGTTTTTGGCCGGCCCACTAGCTTGTTGGGCCGCCCCACTTGCATACGGTGGACCCCACACACTAAATGGGCGGCCTTTTAACGGAAAGTGGGACCCACTGTGTTTTGGCTCGGCCCACTTGCTTCTTGGGCCGGCCCGCCTGTGTAAGGTGGACCCACATGTTAAATGGGCCGGCCCATTTAACTTTTGACCAGTCAACATTAGAGGTTAGGCCCGCCCACGTAACTAATGGACCGGCCCGGCTATATAGTTGACCGGTCAAACTATGTCATCTGCCCGGCTCGCTTAAGACGTGGGGCCTCGTAGGGCCTACCATCTACCACGGGGTTAGCCGGTTAACGCCGTTAATCTAGCTAACGGCGTCGCCACGTGTCGTTGCATGACGTCGCATCAACGGGCCCAAAACACTTCCGCAACGGTCCGATTTTCCGTGGCGGAAGGGGCCTAAGCGACGGACCGAAAAATCGTCGTTGGACTTTGCTCACGCTTTCCACAACGGAACCCATATCGTCGGGTTAGGCCCATAGGCGACGAAAAATACCCCTTAGCGGACGATTTTGAGACGTTGTCTATCAGAACTTTTCTTGTAGTGAATGAAAAACTAGCTAAAGAGAATAATGTAGCTAAAGTTTGGACTATTACCACCACTAGTAATGCTAGTTCTCCACATGTTGCTGCACCTCCTACTATCAATGGTAAAATAATTGGTGTTGGCAATGTTTCTACTCCTAGTGCAAAGCGTACAAAACTGCCTGAAATTGCTAAAACTGAAATGCTTGTGATAAAACCTGAAATTTTTTCCAACCTTGGGAACAATGATCCCATTGCTGTAGCTCATAATGATTTAGATTTTGATGATTGCCACATCTCTGAAGTTATAAAGTTCTTACAAAAACTTGCTAAAAGTCCTAATGCTAGTGCTATAAATTTAGCCTTTACAAAACATATTACAAATGCTCTCATAAAAGCTAGAGAAGAGAAACTAAAACTTGAAACTTCTATTCCTAGAAAGTTAGAAGATGGTTGGGAGCCCATCATTAAAATGAAATTCAATGACTTTGAATGTAATGCCTTATGTGATCTTGGTGCAAGTATTTCATATGCCTAAAAAGATTTATGATATGCTTGACTTGCCACCATTGAAGAATTGTTATTTGGATGTTAATCTTGCTGATAATGTCAAAGAAACCTTTGGGGAGGATTGATAATGTGCATTACGGTTAACAATAACCTTGTCCCCGTTGATTTTGTTGTCTTGGATATCGAATGCAATGCATCTTGTCCAATTGTGTTGGGAAGACCTTTTCTTCGAACTGTTGGTGCTGTTATTGATATGAGGGAAGGTAATATTAAATATCAATTTCCTCAAGAAAGGTATGGAACACTTCCCTAGAAAGAGAATGAAGTTGCCTTTTGATTCTATTATTAGAACAAGCTATGATGTTGATGCTTCTACTTCTCGATGTTACTTGATTTGCACTTTCTGCGCCTAGCTGAAAGGCGTTAAAGAAAGCGCTTATGGGAGACAACCCATGTTTTTACCTACAGCAATTTTTGTTTTGTTGAGTCTTGGAAGTTGTTTACTACTGTAGCACCTCTCCTTATCAAGTTTTTGTGCCAAGTAAAGTTTCTATGTCAAAGTTGATGTTATATTTGGGATTGCTGCGCAGAAACAGCATTGCTGTCTGTCACGAATCTAGGCACAATTCTCTGTAGAAAATAAAAAATCTGCCAATTTACGAGCGTGATCCTCAGATATGTACGCAACTTTCATTAGTTTTGAGCTTTTCCATTTGAGCAAGTCTGGTGCCATTTCTAAATTCGTCTTTACGGACTGTTCTGTTTTTGACAGATTCTGCTTTTGTTTCGCATTGCTCTTTTGCTATGTTGGATTTATTTCTTGATCCACTAATGTCCAGTAGCATTATGCAATGTCCAGAAGTGAAAAATAATGATTGTGTCACCTCTGAATGAGTGAATTATTAATTGTGCACTAACCCTCTAATGAGTTTGCTTGAAGTTTGGTGTGAAGGAAGTTTTCAAAGGTCAAGAGAGGAGAATGATATACTATGATCAAGAGGAAAAGTTCAAGCTTGGGGATGCCCCCATAGTTCACCCCTGCATATTTTAAGAAGACTTAAGCGCTAAGCTTGGGGATGCCCAAGGCATCCCCTTCTTCGTCGACAACATCATCAGGTTCCTCCCTGAAACTATATTTTTATTCAATCACATCTTGTATTCTTTGCTTGGAGCGTCGGTTTGTTTTCGTTTTGTTTTTGTTTGAATAAGATGGATCCCAGCATTCACTTTGTGGGAGAGACACGCTCCGCTGTTGCATATGGACACATGTGTCCTTAGGCTTCACTCATAATGTTCATGCGAAGTTTCTTCTTCATAATTTGTTATATGGTTGGAATTGGAAAATGCTACATGTAGTAATTCTAAAATGTCTTGGATAAAGTGATACTTGGCAATTGTTATGCTCATGTTTAAGCTCTTGCATCATATGCTTTGCACCCATTAATGAAGAAATACATAGAGCTTGCTAAAATTTGATTTGCATATTTGGTTTCTCTAAGGTCTAGATAATATCTAGTATTGAGTTTTGAACAACAAGGAAGACAAAGGTAGAGTCTTATAATGTTTACAATATGTCTTTTATGTGAGTTTTGCTGCACTTGTTCATCCTTGAGTTTGCTTCAAATAACCTTGCTAGCCTAAACCTTGTATCGAGAGGGAATACTTCTCATGCATCCAAAATCCTTGAGCCAACTACTATGCCATTTGTGTCCACCATACCTACCTACTACATGGTATTTCTCCCATTCCAAAGTAAATTGCTTGAGTGCTACCTTTAATTCCATCATTCACCTTGCAATATATAGCTCATGGGACAAAATAGCTTAAAAACTATCGTAGTATTGAATATGTACTTATGCACTTTATATTTTATTAAGTTGCCTCGTTGTATAACCATGCTTCGGGGAATCCATCAACTATTGTTGAATATCATGTGAGTTGCTATGCATGTCCGTCTTGTCTGAAGGTCTATCATTTTGGTGGTTGAGCATGCAAAATTGTTAGAGAAGAACATTGGGCAATAACTAAAGCCATGAATCATGTGGAAGTTTCAGTTTTGGACATATATCCTCAATCTCATATGAGAACAATAATCATTGCTACATGCTTATGCATTTAAGAGAGTCCATTATCTGTTGTCCATGTTGTCCCGGTATGGATGTCTAAGTTGAGAATAATCAAAAGCGAGAAACCGAAATGCGAGCATTCTCCTTAGACCTTTGTACAAAGTGCATGGAGGTACCCCTTTGTGACACTTGGTTGAAACATGGCATGCGAAGACCCGGTAGTCCAAGTTAAGTAGGACGAGGTGCGGGCACTATTAGTATACTATGCGTGAGGCTTGCAACTTGTAAGATATAATTTTCATAACTCATATGCTTTATTACTACCGTTGACAAAATTGTTTCATGTTTTCAAAATAAAAGCTCTAGCACAAATACAGCAATCGATGCTTTCCTCTTTGAAGGACCATTCTTTTACTTTTATTGTTCAGTCAGTTTACCTATCTCCTTCCACCTTAAGAAGCAAACACTTGTGTGAACTGTGCATTGATTCCTACATATTTGCATATTGCACTTGTTATATTACTTTATGTTGACAATATCCATGAGATATACATGTTATAAGTTGAAAGCAACCGCTGAAACTTAATCTTCCTATGTGTTGCTTCAACACCTTTACTTTGATTTATTGCTTTATGAGTTAACTCTTATGCAAGACTTATTGATGCTTGTCTTGAAGTACTATTCATGAAAAGTCTTTGTCATATGATTCAGCTTGTTTACTCATGTCATTACCTTTGCTTTGATCGCTGCATTCATTACATATGTTTACAAATAGTATGATCAAGATTATGATGGCATGTCACTTGAAATTATCTTTGTTATCGCTTTACCTGCTCGGACAGAACTAAGCTTGGGGATGCTGATACGTCTCAAGTATCGATAATTTCTTATGTTCCATGCTACTTTATTGATGATACCTACATGTTTTATGCACATTATATGTCATATTTATGCATTTTGGAACTAACCTATTAACAAGATGCCGAAGAGCCGATTGCTGTTTTCTGCTGTTTTTGGTTTCGTAAATCCTAGTAAAGAAATATTCTCGAATTGGACGAAACTTTCGCTTGGTCCTATTTTTGCACGAAGCTTAAGACCGAAGACCTAACGAAGTGGGGCCACGAGGAGGCCGGGGCCGGCGCGGCCCGGCCCTGGCCGCGCGACCTATCCCCTGGGCCTCGTGTGGCCCCGCGTTGACCCTCCGCCTACTTAAAGCTTCCGTCGCGAAACCCCTCGCAGAGCCACGATACGGAAAACTGCACAGAGACGCCGCCGCCGGCGAATCCCATCTCGGGGACTACGGAGATCGCCTCCGGCACCCAGGAGAGGGGATTCATCTCCTGGAGGACTCTACACCGCCATGGTCGCCTCCGGATTGATGAGTGAGTAGTTCACCCTGGACCATGGGTCCATAGCAGTAGCTAGATGGTCGTCTTCTCCTTGTTGTGCTTCATTGTTAGATCTTGTGAGCTGCCTAACATGATCAAGATCATCTATATGTAATTCTATATGTTGTGTTTGTCGGGATCCGATGGATAGAGAGTACTATGATTATGGTGATTATCAATCTATTGTTCATGTGTTGTTTATGATCTTGCATGCTCTCCGTTATTAGTAGAGGCTCTGGCCAAGTTTTTACTTTAACTCAAGAGAGTATTTATGCTCGATAGTGGGGTCATGCCTCCATTGAATCTGGGACAGTGATGAAAGTTCTAAGGTTGTGGATGTGTTGTTGCCACTAGGGATAAAACATTGATGCTATGTCTAAGGATGTGTTGTTGATTACATTACGCCATACTTAATGCAATTGTCTGTTGCTTTGCAACTTAATGAGGGTTCGGATGATAACCTGAAGGTGGACTTTTTTAGATGAAGTTGGATGGCGGTCTATGTACTTTGTCGTAATGCCCAATTAAATCTCACTATATTTACCATGTCATGTATATGCATTGTTATGCCTTTCTATTTGTCAATTGCCCGACTGTAATTTGTTCACCCAACATGCTTTTATCTTATGGGAGAGACACCTCTAGTGAACTGTGGACCCCGGTCCTATTCTTTACATAGCATACAATCTACTGCAATTGTGTTTACCTTTCTTTGCAAACATCTTCCACTCGATACGTTTAATCCTTTGTTACACAGTTTGGTGAGATTGACAACCTCACTGTTTGTTGGGACAAAGTACTTGGGTTGTTGTGTTCCGCGTTGGCGCCGGAATCCTGGTGTTGCGCCGCATCACATTTCGCGACCATCAACCTTCAACGTGCTTCTTGGCTCCTACTGGTTCGATTAAACCTTGGTTTCATACTGAGGGAAACTTGCTTCTATACGCATCATACCTTCCACTTGGGGTTCCCAACGGACGTGTGCATCTACGCGTATCAGGCCGCCATGGCCGGTAGTACCGGCCCTGCCCTGGCCGGTAGTACCGGCTCTGCCCTGGCCGGCTGGAGATCCTTCTCTCTCTCCTCTTCTTCTTCTTCTTCTTCTTCTTCTTCCGAGAGACATTGACGCTTTGTTGTTGCTTCTCCTTCAAACTCATACCTAAGCACATGAAGAACATTCGAATGAAGTAGAATCCATCCAAGGTTGTGTCGAGGTCGAGTGTAGAGAGGATTGAGTTCACCTTATCGTGTCGTGCTTTCACTCGGGCTCATGTCATCGTTCCACTTGGGGGACTACTTGGCCTTGGTGTAGTTTCGACCTTTGGAGGGGCTACATCATCTCCCCCCCTGGGAAAGAGTCGTCCTCGAATCTCTTTCTTCCTCATCTCCGTGACATAGTGAGAAGTCCGAGATGTTGAAAGTTTTGCTCACCAAGTACTTGGACGTAGGTATGTCGATGGCGTAGGCATTGTTGTTGATGCTCTTGAGCACCTTGAAGGGACCATCTCCTCGTGGCTTGAGCTTGGAGTTGCGTTCATGTGGAAACCTTTCCTTCCGAAGGTGCATACAAATGAGGTCACCTTCTTAGAATATCCTTTCTTTCTTCTTGGTATTGAGTCTTGTAGCTTGGAGAAGGACATGTTCTTGTATTGTTGCCCTTGTGTCTTCATGGAGTTTCTTCATGTTGTTGGCCGGCGCGCTTGTCGGAGTCCATGTTGGTTCTCTCATGAAGTGGTAGAGGTAGGATGTCGAGTGTCGTTGATGGTTCGAAGTTGTAGACGACCATGAATGGGCTCCGCAACGTTGTGGAGTGCTTAGCCCGGTTTTATGCGAACTCCGCATGAGGGAGGCATTGTTCCCAAGTCTTCAAGTTCTTCTTGACAAGTGTTCGAAGTAGCGTGGAGAGGCTACGGTTGACAACCTCCGTTTGTCCATCCGTTTGTGTGTGTGACGAAGATGAGAACAATAGCTTGATGCGAACTTGGCCACGAGAGATTTCCAAAGGTAGCTCATGAACTTGACGTCCATATCCGAGTTGATGCTTGCGGGTATCCCATGTAGATGAACAATTTCCCTGAAAAACAAAGTAGCAACATGTGAAGCATCGTCGGTCTTGTTGCATGGTATAAAGTGAGCCATCTTAGAGAAACAATCAATGACAACAAAAATGGAGTCATGACCATATCTAGTGCGTCGTAAGCCTAACACAAAATCCATGCTAATGTCGGACCATGGAGCATATGGAATTGGTAATGGAGTGTAAAGGACATAAGGGTTTGTAGTTGACTTAGCTTGAAGGCAACTGTTGCACCGGTTGCATAGTCGGTCCATGTCGCGCTTCATCTTGGGCCAATAGTAATGGGTGGAGTGCATGGCAAGAGTCTTGTCGTGTCCAAAGTGTTCCATGAGTCCACCACTATGTGACTCTTACAAAAGCATTTTTCGAAGAGAAGACTTGGGTATGCAAATTTTGTTAGCCTTGAATAAAAAGCCATCATGCAAATAGAAATCATCAAACCCCTTTTCAATGGAACACTTCGCAAAAATAGGACCAAAGAATGTGTCGGAAGGCTAAAGCTCCTTGATCTCATCAAGACACAACACATGAAAATCCAAACGAGTAAGCAAAAGGTTGTTCTTGCGGGAAAGAGCATCCGCAACTAAATTGTCCTGTCCCTTCTTGTATTTGATTACATAGGGGAAAACTCAATGAATTCAACCCATTTAGCTTGCATTTTTTTCAAATTGGCTTGGCTTTTCAAATACTTCAAAGATTCATGATCGGAGTGAACAACAAACTCTTTTGGCCAAAGATAATGTTGCCAAACTTCAAGAACGCAAACTAGTGCATAAAGCTCATTATCATATATAGGATAGTTTAGACGAGCACCATCTAACTTTTCGCTATGATATGCCACGAGCTTTCCATCTTGCATAAGCACACCACCATTTCCAAGACCACTTGCATCACATTCAATCTCAAAAGTTTTTGCAAAGTTTGGTAAAACAAGGAGTGGTGCCTCGGTAAGTCTCTTCTTCAATTCATCAAAAGCATTTGGTTGAGCTTTGCCCCAAACAAAAGGAACATTCTTCTTTGTGAGTTCACTCAAAGGGCAAGCGATGGTGCTAACATCTTTCACAAAGCGGCGAAAAAAACCCGCAAGACCATGGAAACTTCGAACTTGGCCAATGGTGGTTGGCATAGGCCAATTATGAATAGCCTCAACATTCTAAGAATCCACTTCTATGCCATTCGAGGAAACAACAAATCCAAGGAAAAACAACTTTTTTTGGGCAAAGATGCATTTAAGAAGATTATCATAGAGCTTTTCATTGTGTAGGATGCATAAGACTTCTCTCACATGTTGAACATGGTCCTCAAGATTTTTTCTATAGATGAGGATATCATCAAAATATACAACAACACTCTTGCCAATAAGCGGTCGCAAAACATGGTTCATAACACGCATGAAGGTTGAAGGAGCATTGGAAAGACCGGAAGGCATGACATGCCAGGTCATTCATAGAGACCAAGCTTGGTCTTGAATGCCGTCTTCCATTCGTCACCAATAGCCATGCGAATTCGTTGATAGTCACTACGCAAATTAACTTTCGAAAATATAGGATCACCACACAATTCATCAAGCATATCATCCAAATGAGGAATGGGATGTCGATAACGGACGGTAATGGCATTGATTGGTCTACAATCCATACACATCCGTTATGTCTCATCCGGTTTTTTCACAAGGATAACCGAGACCACACATGGGCTAAGGCTTTCTGATGACCCACAAGTATAGGGGATCGCAATAGTCTTCGAGGGAAGTAAAACCCAATTTATTGATTCGACACAAGGGGAGCCAAAGAATATTTGTAAGCCTTAACAAGCAGAGTCAATTCAGCACTGGAAACAAACTTGCTCGCAATAGTTTATCAAGCATTTTATAGCAAAGAGGTGAGTATAAACGGCGTGTAATAAAGACATCGGTAGTGATTTTAGTAAACAACAGATTAAAATACTTTAGGCATAGGGATGGATGAACGCGTTGCATGGATAAGATAACTCATGTAATAATCGAGACTAGGCATTTCAGATAATAATAAAACGGTATTCAAGTACTAAACAACCATAGGCATGTGTTCCGTATATAGTCGTACGTGCTCGCAATGAGAAACTTGCACAACATCTTTTGTCCTACCAGCCGGTGGCAGCCGGGCCTCTAGGGAAACTACTGGTAATTAAGGTACTCCTTTTAATAGAGTACCGGAGCAAAGCATTAACACTCCGTGAACACATGTGATCCTCATATCACAACCTTCCCCTCCGGTTGTCCCAATTTCTGTCACTTTGGGGCATCGGGTTTCGGACAGCAATATGTGTATACAACTTGCAGGTAAGATCATAAAACAATGAATATCATCATGAATCAATAACATGTTCAGATCTGAAATCATGGCACTCGGGCCCTAGTGACAAGCATTAAGCATAACAAGTTGCAACAATATCATAAAAGTACCAACAACGGATACTAGGCACTATGCCCTAACAATCTTATGGCTATTACATGAACAATCTCATCCAATCCCTACCATCCCCTTCACCTACAGCGGGGAATTACTCACACATGGATGGGGGAATCATGGATGGTCGATGGAGAGGCGTCGGTGGTGATGATGGCGATGATCCTCCTTCCCCGTCCAGGGCCGGAACGGAGTTTCGATCCCGAGATTGGGTTTCGCGATGGCGGCGGAGTTGGATGTCTTCTGGAAAAGTGGTCGAACCCCTCGCGTTTTAGGTCAAGGGCTTTTAGTAGTCTAGGGGAGGCCGGGGCGCCGAGGCAGCCTCACCATATGGCGGCGCCCCGGCCGCGCCGGCCTATGGTGGGCCGTGGGCCTCCCCTGGCTTGCCCTTCTGGCCCCGTGTGTCCTCTCGTAAAAATAGGCCCTTCGCAATTATTTCCGGGGATTTTCCTGAAAGTTGATTTTCTGCACAAAAATAAGACACCAGGGCAATTCCGCTGAAAACAGCGTTAGTCCGTGTTAGTTGTATCCAAAATACACAAATTAGAGGCAAAACAATAGCAAAAGTGTTCGGGAAAGTAGATACGTTTTTGGACGTATCACTTTCACGAACATACCCTTTTGTGAGAAGATCATGAATTTGACATTGTATCTCCTTCGTGTCTTCGGCGTTGGTGCGGTAGGCGGCACGGTTCGGTTGTGGAGCGCCGGGTATGAGATCGATGCGTTGCTCAACGCCTCGAAGTGGTGGTAGTCCGGGAGGAAGCTCGTCGGGGAAGGCGTATTGGAACTTCTTCAAAATAGACATCAAATATAAAGGAATTATTTTTAAGTCATTAGTCTCCGAAGGTGGTCCCTTGCATATGAGCACATAGTGCATTATGGTGGATGGTCTCTCTTGCACTTCCCTCAACTCACTTTTGGTGGCTATGAGAACACTCTTCATCTCACTCATATTTGGCTTGTGGCGCTCACTCTCCATTAGGTGGATCACTCCCTCACATTTCAAGTCACCATGAGTCTTTTGTTGTTGTTCCCTCGCTAAAGCCCTCGCATTATCCACGATTATTTTGCTAGGAGTCATTGTGCGAAGCTCAAACTTCTTGTCTTTGACCTTGAAGGTGTAGACATTGGAGTGACCATCATGCATAGCTTTCTTGTCATATTGCCATGGCCGGCGAAGCAACATGTGGCAAACCGTTATAGGAACCACACTACACTCGATGGTGTCTTCATAAGGACCAATTTTGAAGGTGACAGTGATGGTGTATTGGAGCTTGACATTGCCTTTTTACTCAACCATTGGACATGGTATGGATGCGGATGCTTGCGAAGTGTGAGGTTGAGCTTCTCACATAACTTGATGTTTGCTAAGTTCTGGCAACTTCCTCCATTAATAATGACTTTGATAGATTTTTCTCCAATGTCGTCATGGGTTTGCAAGATGTTGCACCGTTGGTCTTAAATTGCTTGTTGTTGAGTAGTCAACACTCTCGTGACCACAAGGGAGGGACTTGCATCACGTACACAAAGGAGTGGGTCTTCTCCACTTTCTTCATCATCCTCTTCTTCATTTGCTACGACGGCTTGCACGAGACCTTCATATTCACCTTCACTTAAGGTTTCTATCTCACCATTCTCCAATGTGATCATGACCTTTGTATTCTTGCACTCAAAGGACTTGTGGCCTTGTGTACCACATTTGAAGCATGTGGGCCCTGTTGATGCTTTTGAAGAGGCGGTTAAAGGTGCGGGTTGCTTCTCATGCGACTTTGGATGGTCGGTTGCTTGGATGGCATTGAAGAAGAGGATGGATTCACACTTGTTGTAGGAGTGCTTGAGGTGAGCTTTGAGGCAAAGTAGCTCTTGGTCTTTTTGTACTTTATGTCATCATTCACTTGTCGCTCGGCCTTGGAAGCTTGGTGAACCAACTCAGCAATGGTTGAATATGGTTGGAACTCGACAATCCTCTTGATTGGGTAGTTGCGACCATTGAAATATCTAGCAATTGTTTGCTTCTCGGACTCTTGGATGTTGGCTCGCATCATAGTCAACTCCATATCCTTGTAGAACTCCTCAACGGTCTTGGTTACTTGCTTTAATTTTTGTAGCTTGTTGAAGAGGTCGGCCATGTAGTGAGAAGGCACAAAGCGAGCATGCATCTCTTCCTTCATGTCTTGCCAAGTAGCAATGAGGGGTTCGGCCTTTTCTTCCCTTAGAGTGCCCCTTTCTCCCACCATGTATTGGCATAATCCTCGAACTCAAGTGATGCCATGGCCACTTTCTTCTCACCAGAGTAGTTGTGGATGCGGAAGATCTTGTCAACCTTGAGTGCCCATGAGAGGCAAGCTTCGGCGTCATCTTCGCCCTTGAACTTTGCATGTTGAACTTGAGCTTTCTATACATGTTCTCTTCATCCTCCAAGTTTGTTTGGTGAGGGCGTATGCCTTCTTCTCTCTCATTGTGTTGTGGTGGATGAGGAGGTCTTCCGCGACCAACCATATTATTGGGTTGGCATTGAAGTTGAACACTTGCTTCACTTGGGGCGCGATGATGGTGTTGGCGCCGATCTTGATGAGGTTGTCAAAGTTCTTGATGATGTCCATGATTTCTTTCTTCGTCATGACCATGTTCTGGGTTTCCTCTTCCATGTTGGTTGTGCCGTGGGTGGTTTCGAATATCATGCCTTGGTTGTTCTTGATGACCTTGATCATGAGCATCAACATGTGGTTCACGATGTGGTGCCGGGTCCATGTGGATGATGACGTTTTCGTGGGGTTGGTTGTCACGCCTATGGTGGGCATGGCGATCATGTTGCTAACGGTCATGTTCTTGTGCATCTTCTTGTTGATGACGCTCATGTGGTCGTGCATGACGATGCGGTTCTCCTCGCCTTGAGTTGGAGTGTGATGATTCGTGGCGGTCATAGGAGTAGTAGTCTTGTGAAGAGTTGATGATGATGAAGAGCGGTGTCGACGGCGGTGACCCAAGTTGTTGATGGCACGCTCGAGTTCTCTCCATGCGCCATTCCATGTTCGCATCATTAACCACCATTTGGCGATCCAAATTGTCTGTGGCTTCGCGAATATGGGCCATGTCTCGAGTCACGACGTGGAAGTTGTTGGCGACGTCCTCATATTTCTCATCGATGCAAGTCTCGGACAATTGGAGGCGCTCGTTGAACTCTTGGCGTTATGCCCAAATATTGTGTTGGGTTGCCAACCGCTCGTTGTCGTGGAGTATTGCATCCTCCCGTGAATCATCTCTATTCCTAGGCATGGTGGCAAAACAAGAGCTTGTTTGTGGATGTTAGTGTTAGAAACTACCTCCCAACCTTACCTTGGAATGATAGAATTGGATCAATTAACAAACCCAAGAGCAAACCCAATTCGTATAGGGTTACACACGACAAGAGCACACACAAAAGCTAGCAAATATGGTGGATATGCAAGGGTGGTGGAAAGCCAAAAGATGAAATCCAAGACAAATTTGTTGTTAAAAGTGGGTAAATTTCAAAAATCAAGTGTCCAAACGATGATCAGTACAAACACGGAAAAGAGGTGGAACACACACAAGAGATGGATGGGGTTAGTGCAACCAAGGAATGAGTGGAATGAAAACGATAACAAATTAGCAAAGGCGGTGCTCGTTGTCACACTAACACAAGCAGAGGCGATAGCAAGGTTACATAAGAGATGAAACACCAAGATTTGCACGAAGCCTCTCTTCTCTTTCTCTCTTGCTTGCTTAAAATCTTTTCTACTCTTTTGTGTCGGTGGCACTTGCACTCCTTTTTTTCACTAGCCCGATATGATCTTCGCCTTTGCTATTGCTTTCCGCCCCCAAGCTTTGCTTATAAGATTTACTCAACACAACACACACCCTCATGGTCGGGACCTCATGCAATGTTTCACAACCCTCGATAAGCTTCGCTCGGTGGGACAGGTCGCAAAAGGAAGAGGGGCTACAAGGTGTAATGCAAGTTATACCTATGAATACCAACTGCGATGATGGCGGTGGAGTCAAAAGTATGTTTGCAAGTCCGGGGTGCCGAGGTTGTCGTCGCTTTGCATCGTAGTTGTGGGTTAGTTTCACAAACAAGGCACCCAAAACCAGACAAGAAACACAAAATTTAGAGAAAAGAAATTTGGTCAAAATTTGTTGCCGGTGAAGTTTTCCTGTGGGGGCCAGTTATACCGGGTTGCTTGGCCCGGTCAGACCGTATGGCATCGGTCCGGTTATACCGGTGGTTGTGCCCGGTCGTACCAGGTGGGTGGTGGTGGTGGCGCGGGCGGTGGTACCGGTGGCTTAGGGGCAGTGCTACCGGGCAAGGGTGGGCGGTGGTGCGAGCGGTGGTGGTGGCAGTGGTCCCGGCGTGGGTGCGGCGGTGGTACCGGCTTGGCCGAGGGCGGTAGCGGTGCGGGGCAGCAGTGGTAGTGGTGGCCGGTGGTGTCGGCGAGGGCCGGCTGGTAGTACCGGGGTAGTCCAGCCGGTAGTACCGGCCGCGTCGGGGCCTTCTTCTTCCTCACGCGCAGGCACTTATTCTCCTCTGTTCTTGACCAAAATCGACCCAAATCGAAGGAAACGATGAAATTGGAAGCTAAAAGGTGGGGAAAATAGTAGATCAACACTAGGAACACGAAATCAATGGACCAAAACCACTAAAAACGCAACAAAATCTCAAATCCATCAAAAGGCAAAATTAGGGCTATTTTTGGGGATTTTCTTGAAACTTTTCTAGAAACGAAATTGGAGGACGGGTGGGGGGTCAAATTCGTGGTAACCAAGAGATGTTGATACCATATGATGTAGCTTGAGCCACAAATTGATGTCCCAATTCATGAATTGACCAAGGGGATGATGAGGGAGATGGAAAAACAGGGAGAAAACACCCAAAAAAAAAACACAAACTCACACACCGGGATACAAATCGAATTTAACCTCCTTAGCTCGATTAACTAAGCCAATAAAATCATCCAAGGATAGACCAAGAGGTAGAATCCTTGGATGAGAGATTGATGATGAAATCCAACACTAGGGTATGATGGAAGAGAGTGGAGTTCCACTAGAATAACTACTATACTATTTGGGAACAAACATCTTTTTTAATAAGAATTTTGAGGTATGCTGAGAATTAATGTGAAGCTGACACGTTTGCACTTTATATTTTAGATTTCTGCTGGGTTTGAAATGTGTGCACTTTCGGTGCTTCCTACAAATTTTAAGAGGCGCTTGAATTATGTGTGTACCCCTTCATGTGCGTTTGATTTTTTTCTGTGTGCGTGTAGCAGCCTAGAGCTGGAACTTGCGGGTCCAGTGCGGTCAAAGCGGCGCCCATGGTTCCACGATCACCGCTTAATTGCATCTGGTTCATTCTCTCGCCCCCATCTCTCCCATCTGTTCTCTTTCTAGGCACCGCCGACGCCATCGTCCACCAGGGCCGGCGCTTAGCAAGCCCGCAGATGGCGGCGAGTAGGACCTCCGTCGACGGGACAAGCCAGCAGCGTAGTGGAGAAGCCCCGCGTACATGTCTCCATTGCGAGCAGATGGCGGCGCGGAGGCCTCAGAGCGCCCTCCTCTCCCACCCGAAACATTGCCGGAGCCTACACGGCCGTCCTCGTGGTATGCCCACTATGACATGTCTCTTGCCCCATGCCCAAGCCTCCTGCCCTGGTCTCCTCCCCGTCCCGATTTCCCCAGATGTGGAGGTTGACTAGCTGTGGGGAATGCCGAGAGCCCTCGCCGACGTTTTCGATGCTGATGTGGAGGTTCGTGCGCGGAGTCTTCGCCGGCGGCCGTCTGCCACGGGCACGGGCCGATGCGCCGCCAGCCCGTGACGGGAGGAGCACCGCCTGGGCGTCGCCCAGCGTCGGAGGGATGGAGGCCGAGGAGTGCCACAGTCTGCGTGCCGGAGGGTTTCGCGAGGCCGGCCGTTGGCCTCCATGGCCATGAGCTGATGGTTTAGCTCCATCTTCATGGACCTCCTCCTCCCTCGAGCGGCCCTTCACGGGCCTCCTACTCCCTCGAGCGGCCGCCCAACCCCACCTTTTTCAGTCCCAATTCTCCCCGCCGCGAGGCGCGGTCGTGGACTGAGTCGGCTGCTCCCGGACGCCGGGGACAGAATCCCCTGCCGCGGCTTCCCTGCCGTAATTACCTCACATGGATGGCAGCCCTGGACGGCAGCAGTCCTGCTGCCTACTCACTTTGCTTCTCTACATATCTGCTTTTATTTTCTCCTCCGATCTCCTGGGTGTAGACTGTAGACTGTAGATCAGGCCCTGATTCATGCCCTCCGTTCATCTTCTTTGTCTTGCATCTTCATCAATTTCGCGTGGCCATCTTGAGGGTAAGCCCTTCTGCGTGAATTCTGTTTTTCTACATTCAGCTTATGATCGGTGTGTTGTTTGGCCCCTGTTGAATTATCTCCTTTAGGTTGGCGTCCTCCGCTATCGAGCCGGACAGCCCTGGAGACGGAGTATTGTAGGACGGTTAGGCCTCTTGTCGTTGGACGACAAAGGCGGTGCAGATCCCCTGCTCCGTGTCGGCCTGCTTTTTTCCGCGCCACCTTCGCGCTTACTTGAGGTGAGGTGATATTTTTTCTTGATGGCCTGTACTTCCTGTTGGGGATTCATGATACTTAGTTCAGAGCTTTGATAAAATTGCTTGAGAAAACGTGTCCTACGAAGATGGCACATGAGAAGCAGCTCTGCTTCATAGATGAACATTACTCATGCGTGTACATTCGACATTGATAACAATTGTTACCTTGGATGTATTCACTGTTAGCCTCAGAACATGTTTATGTCTAACTGGCACAACCTTTTGAAATATGACAGGCTTTATGGCTTATGTACTTCAGGATGATAAACACATGAAAATCTCAGACATGATTCTGCACTGCAGGTATACTGTTTTTAAAATTTTAATAGCTACTGTCATATTTGTACTCCTAAAATTAATTCTTGAGCAATGTATTTTCAGGCTGCATATTGTGTCGGTGGGCATTCAGGAAACTAGCAAGTTATTCAGAACTCAATTCTTGGATGTTACTTGCGTCGTCCTACTCTTGTATGGCAACCACCTTCATAGCAGTTTATATCAGCAAAACGAACACAATCAAATTTAATAAGCATAATTTGCTAACAAGCTAATGGTCATACGGTGGTTTTGTACGCTATTTACGCCCATCAACAGAATCGGCATCATGGAGCTCCATACATCCACATGCTCTTCGTCAGCCAGAGCCCATTGCCCAGTTTAGTCTTTCCCCCGGATCATTTTCAGATCCACCTTTAAGTTATACAACCAATGGTAACGTTTCAACTGCAAAATGACCACATTATCTCACTGTAAGAAATATCTGCATTTTTAAATATGAAGTGATCACATTATTATTAATCTATAAAGCCTCTCCAGGTAAAGTTATACACAACTAAGGGACCATATCATCAACTAGATCAAGACAAGACTGAATTCGTTGGAGCTAACGTTATGGTCAGGAAGCATACCATCTTTCTTCCCAATGTTCTCCACTACTATGCATGGATGCTGCACTGGAGTTGCCTGATATGTATTGAGATGGTACGCAGGAGCATGCTTGAAGCCCAGTGAGAAGAAATGAGAAAATTTCTCAGGAGGGAGAACATGCTTGAATGTTGCCGTGTAAGTCTTCTTTCAGATACAATGTACACATGGATTTGGATGAGTACACACTGCGTCTTTCTTTCTCAAATTGTGCTTGCTTGAATGTTGTTTACTGGCTTCGGCAGCTTTTGTCCATGGCTTCCATGCGTGTGTGCACATGAATTGGGGTGAGTACACACTACACCTTTCTTTCCCAAATTGTGGTAGCTTGGACATTGTTTGCTGGCTTCGGCTGCTATCGCCCATGGCTTCCATGCGTGCAACCGTACCAGTCGCTCTGTCGGACGTGTAATCGGAGACAGTGTGCACAACAAGTCAACAACTAGCTAAACTGATATGCTAATTAAGTAATATGGTTCTGCTAACTTTTCTATGTGCTAATGTAATTAATCTTCCAAAGGGAAGTATGAAAGAAACAAAAGAATAAACTATAAAGAGGAAAGGCATATGATCCAGAGCCTTCTAAGGCGTGAACATGACAGTTGCCGGTTCTACCGCCACATTGCCTAGCTAGCCATGAACAACTACTAATTCCAATTATTATTCATGCCCGAAGTTGAAGTTCAAGATGCACCTCTATTTATGTCCGACCAATTCCAGGGTGAGGGATTTTCCTACCAGTTCAATATGTCCAAAGTGAAGAAAGAAAAGAGAAGTGAGAAATGCGCAAACGTACACTTTCAATTGCCATGGTCTGCTGAATTGATTAATTTGTTGAAAGGTAAGGCTCTTCAGATGAATCGTACCCAAATGTAATTGCATTATGTATTCTTCTCACAATATTTTAGGTTCAACTTGCAAAATATTATTCAGCATGATTGTAAGAAATTTATATGTTGGAAAGCTGCTCATGAAAAGAAGATATTCGAATGAACTGTTGGGAAATTTCAATTGCAGGTTTATAAAAAATAGAGATTAATCATAACAAATACTTTTTAATCCAAGAGTACCTAGGAAGTGTAATTATACCATGTGATATATCACAAATTTTTAATAATTTTTTTAGCCAGAATATTAGCGAATCAGAATTTCCTGTAGTGGAGTAGTATGAATTAACAATATAGTAGCGACCAGGTTTCCCGACATGTTCACTGAATTGCATGTTTTGTAATTTCAGGTCAACCAATGTTAATTATTGTTATCGACCTTCTTGCTATCGTTTTAGTGGCTCTTAATATTGGTGATGTAAGACGACCTCCTTGCACACTTCAAAGTTCATTTTTGCTTATGCCAAGTGGGTCAGACTAACTAAAGGGTGGTTTTTCTTTGTTCTACTGTGGTAATACATCCGAGCGGAATGTATAACTCTGAAATTTTATAGCCAAGTGATTTCTTTTTTTTCACCTTCAAAATGGCAGTGTAGTTCTAGATGTACTAAAAAAATATTGTTGGAACACTTCTGCTCAATTCACCTCTTACAGATTGATGCCATTTTGAAAGATTGTTCAATGGCAATTGCCCAAACCATTTGTATGTAGAAAATGCAACTCTCTGTTCTTCCTTTATTGTAACTAGCTAGCTAGATCAATTTATTATATCTCTGTTCTTCTTTTACTGATAACTAACTAGATCAGTAAATTATATTCACATATATCTCCCAAATTAACACTGCATGCTTATCTTCCAAATGTGTTAACAATGAAGTAAATCAGTTCAAGTAAGTAAGGAAGAGGAGAGATACGAAAGGAGAGAATGAAGATAGATATGTCAAAACCTTTTGTTTTTGTTCTTGGATCCAGATCCTTTTCTTTCTTGATGTCTTTTTCCTTATGAATTGTAGATCCAGTTCTTGTTAATTTACATTTTGTTCCATGCCGCCTCCTCCCACCAGCTATAGAGAAGTCGACCCTATATGGAGAGTATGGAGCATACAGAGCTATAGAGAAAACAAATGCTACTGCAATTTCTTGGGCTAGCTTGCCTCCTGAAACCTGAATTGCTTTGAGATATGATTGAAGGATTTGGCTTTCCCAATGGTCTTTGGTTGGTTATTCAGTACTCTTGGATTTATTAGTTATGTTTCATCAACACAAACATTAGATTACTATAGTGAACTGCGACATACTCACAGTTCAGGTAAGAAATTGATATTTATTTTGTATCTGTTAATACACGTGTTGTAGCTATTTGAGTTTGAGTGGTTTGGATAGATGGAACGGTGGGTTTTCATTGTTGTAGTAGATATTTGAATTTGAGCGTATGCAGTCCTGCTGATAGGCAAGCAGCTGCCTGTTGCTGCGCCAGCCACACCATATTGGTTCCTCTCCATCAGGTCGCTCCATTAAGGGGTGAGTACTCATTTTTAGATCAGAGAATGGGAAAATGACCAAACATAGTGTACCAATATGTTGATAACTTATTTGTCTAAGGTTAATAGATTTCTTAGAACTCTCTGTTGGTTTTCTTAGTCTTTATCATCTAGCAATAATTTCCATGTCACTGGTCATGGCCTTTTAAGTTTATAACTGTCGTTCGCCATGGCAGCGGCGGTGGTGACGTTCAGCCTATTTTGGGAGCTGAACCCGAATAAGATGTTGTGGCCAGTAAGTGGATCTACCACAACGGTAAAAAAAAAAAAACTCAGCCAAACGTGTCAATAAATGTCCATCTCACCAGACACGAGGCCACACAGCATACAACAAGCCATCGATCACCCATCACTCAATACCAACCTTTCACAGCAACCATCTACAGACCCCAGTAATAGTGTATTAGTGTATGTATAAATGTCACACAAAAATAAACCAACAAATACACCATGCCTTTAAATAGCAAGAACAAACATAATTCCCAAAAGAAAAAGACTAAAATACACATTCATTTAGCACTACCAGAAATCACCATCACTCGGCCACACATGGCGCGGCGTGCCGCCGCGCCCTTCTTTGCTAGTCACTCATAAACAAGAATGAAATCCACAGAGGTAGCCTTGATTACATAGGAAATATTATCCCACAGGTAGAGGAGCAAAAGCTCAAGTGGATAATCCCAAAACTATGTCTAACCCTAGTTCATGCGGGTACAAAGGCACATATAGCCCAAACCAAGGGGTAAATTAGGCATTACAATAGATAAATAACATAGTCGTCGATCGAGCCAATAGAGCCCAAAGTTGGAGACGTGCTTTGGTCGAAGCATCGACTTTGAGTAGGAGGGAGCTCCTATTTACTGCTCAACGCGGGACGATTATATCCTACCTATAACCATTCGTTCATCGGCCGCTCCCAACGCGGCCTAATAAACATGTACCCATTCTTAGATATATGAACATTTTTAAACAAACACTTTTAGAACTAAATATTTTTAAAACTAATATTAATATTTTTAAATCATGAACATTTTTTATAATCTATTAATCTTTAAAATCTGAACATTTTTTTTTGGAAAATTTCAAAATCTCACGAAAAAACTAGTAATGTAAATGGTAAAAAATAGGAACAACAAAACCGAAGAAAGCAATAAATCTCGTATACCATTAAACCCTGAAAACATGCAAAAAAAACTAAAAAGGAAAGCTGATAATACCTAGTTGTACGTTGTGCTAATGGGTCGGCCCAATGCTGGCGCTCGTGTGAGCGAAGCGCAATACCTCTAGCACCGGGCGACATATGCCCCGTGTACGATTCCCTGAATCTTTCGCGAAATCTGGTGCATTTCGTGGGTCAGCGAATATTTTAATTTCACTAAAAAAAGTTAGGTACATTTTGTACTTTCTTGGTAAAACAACTATGAAATCCAATCTTTGTATTAAGAAATTTCCTGCCACACTGGTAAGACTCTCTTACTAGGGGTCTTTAGTTCGGTTTAGAGTTGCCTCATTTTTTCTTGTTCAATCTCACTTTTATACAAAAAACAAAAAAGAAAAAAGTTGCTAACATATTTAGCATCGCTAAGAATGGAACCTAGGACAAACTAAATCAGTTAAAAAAAAATAGGACAAACTAAATGCCTAAGTAGACAAACCACTAGTTCAGTAAAGGTTATACAGAAAACATAAAGTATATTTTGTTACATCCATTAATTTGAGTTCAAATTTAACTAAATCGTATTTAACTTGTGCAGATAATTTACTACTACCTAATTTAAGAAATTTTGTGGGTCAACAAATTTTTATCCAAACGAAATATTTTCCCCTGGGACGGCACCCTCCTTCGGGCTACTATAAAGCGACGCGGAGCGTTCACCGCTCCAAATCAAAAAGCTAGGGTTCCAAATCTTTAGCAGCAAATCCAAATTCCGGCGAGATCAATTTTCTGGTGAAGCGTTGCGTCTGATATCCAGCCATGGCCGGTGAGGAGTGTCCGATAATGTTGTCCTCCATCGATTCCCAGGCTCTAAAGGTCGGCATCACCAAAAGGAAAGCGGAGGAGACGGCGATGGCCGGTGAGAAGGGGTGCACCACCGAAAGTAAGGCGGCGGCCAGCAGCGGCGATGGTGGACTGAAGGAGGAGAAGCTGCAGGTCGAGGTGAATCCCTTGACCCTGATCTCGGACTCCGACATCAACCAACCTGAGGAGCTCGAGACCCTGATCTCCAACGGCAGTGAACCTGATGAATCCAAGAACCCGAGCCCCAACGGCAGCGTATCTGAGGAATCTGACGCCGACGGCAGCGAATCTGAGGATCTTGATGAATATATTTCGGTACAATGGGCGGACATGATGGCCGAAATAGGCTTCGAGGACTCTGATTTCGTTAACTACAGAGAGCTGTATGGCGTGGACAACCAAGATCGAGCTGGAGAAGGCTGCTAGATTTCGATGAGCATTTACTTGCTTGGCAAACATGTACTCCATGAGTAGAAGGACTGGTGCTTGATGTTGTTTAGTTAATGTCTAGTATCCATCTTTCCAAACTATACTGTTATATATTATCCATGTTCATTTGCTAAATCAGGCCTTGATGAACTCTATGTATTAGAATTTTCTTTAGACCAACTCTCTTTGTGCGATTGTGCTGTTTTTTTTTCCTGTGGCGTCATGCTTATTTGTATTTGCGGTGATAAAGTTTTCAAGATTTCTGAAATAATTGTGTTTCCATAGCTGCACAATGTAAATATTTCGGGACTCCCTTTTCATGACCCTGATCTCAAACTGGCATGTTCTTCTAGGGATCTCTGTATGGTTGGAATCTATATATAGATGCAAAGGTCGATGTAGTTTTGCTGCTGAAGAGTGTGGCCGAGAGCAGTGGAACATATTGTTTGACGATGTAAGTTAATACTATCCCTAAATCTTGCTAAGTTGTCATCGGAGAACCTCAATCTAGCATAATTTGGTGATTTCTGATTATTATACTGATTATCATGTTTCCAATTGTAGATCCATCGCACACTCTTATGCTGTTCACGTAACTGAAACATGAGGATGCGTGTTACTGGTGAAACGCTTGTTGTCTAAAGGCAAGCTACCAAAACTGCTGCAAATGAACATTCTCTTACTCCAGATTTTTTTTATATTTGGCAATGTCAGCCATTTGGAATTTTCTTTTTTATTTTCTAAGTTGCATTGGACACCAAGAATGCTAGACATCTATTTTCTAAGTTGCATTGGACACCAAGATACATTCAAATATTAACAAACTATCGACATGTTTCATGTGATGGAGGGAGTATCATTTTATCTCTAGCTCTTCGAGATATCCTCTCCAGTTGGCACTTGGTACGGCCTTTCACTCGCTTGACACAAGAGTAAGTGCATTAATTATTTAAATTAGAATTATGCAATTCTACATTTTCTTTGTTCTTATTCTTACATGATAAATGTTTTGTGCAGTTTTCAAAGATTGTGCCATAGGGTCAAATGTCTCTCTTTCATATATCACGGCATGATCACAATGGTTGCCCTATGGTTAGGGAACCACATCCAAGTTCCTCTCCGATGAACCAACACGAAACCTGCGGAGAAGGTTCATTAAGTGATATAAACAAGAGCCTTAGGAAGACTGTGAGCTAGCTTTTCACAGGAATAAAGAATGTATGTACATATGCATGTGTATGTACATATACGGAGAAGGCAAAACATAATAAAGAGTGATCTATTTGTATAGCTAGCAATCGAATGTATGTACATATGCATGTGTTGTATTCAATGTTTGGGTTCTATGTTTTGTTGAAATGTTGCATGGGTTACTGGTAAAGCTAAGTACGTATGTATGTATTACTAATAGATTCTGCTTAAAAACGTCTAGTTCAACATTAATCGTTTGCATGTATTACTAATAGATTCTGCTTAAAAACGTCTAGTTCAACATTAATCGTTTGTGATCTTGGATTGCGGTGACAGCATGGTACAACAAATTGTTTGTGATCGATGGCCATCCCTAGCGCAAACGGTTTTGTTGAACAAAGCGTGTGCGAATGGAGACCCCCTCGCATACGGTTAAATAAACGTCTGCACTGTAGAGGCGCATCGCCCACCCATACATAGCGACAGTAAGGTTTATCGTGTGCAACGGATCATTTCAGTCATGTGTAAAGGCTTGTTTTGTACTTAGTGATGGCGGCTTGCCCAATCATCTCTGCCTATGGGTGAGGTTCGAGCTCGAAGACACATGGCGACTACTGCGGTTTGCCCGGTGTGCAATGCACCTACCGATACTTGGCAACATTCTTTGTTAGATTGCAATATGTCAAGACTGTTTGGGCTTTGAACGATGATGATGTTGCACTTCCAATCTTTGGCGACAAGACGCATGATCCTCGCTAAGAAACACACTGACTCAAGACAGCTTTATTGAAGTACTTGTAACCCTTTGGGCGATATGGTGGTATCGTCGGAAGCTAATCCATGAAGGGGAATTTAAATTGCCACTGTCCACGCACGTGCTCATTGGACGCTGTCTTGCTGACCCGTCAGCGGCGAAGAAGAAAGAAGCTAGTCAGAAGTCAGAACCCTGCAGCTGCGGCATCACGGATAAATGTGGCGTGGTCACCCCCACCGGTCGGCATGGTGAAATTCCATGTGGATGTTGCAGTAGCAAAGCAGGAGAATAGATGAGCAGTGGATGTTATCTGTGGCGACAACCGCGGTGTGCATCTGCAGTTGTTTTAGATGGCATCACTAACCCTGAAGTTTTGGATGCTCAAGTGTGCGCTGAGGCGCTGAAATTAGCTGAAGATTTGCAAGTACAGAAGCTCTACATTGCATCAGACTGTCTCAATTCCGTGAAGGACATCAATGGCGATCCATCTATGGGGGGACATTTGTATGATCTTGAAGGAAATTAGTACTCAGAGAAGGAAGTTTCACCAGGCTGTGTTCAGCCATGAGCGACATGAAGCAAATACGGTGGCCCATAATTTAGCACGTCTGGCCACTACTCTTGATACTGGGGACGTGTGTGGTTCAATAGTCCTCCTGTTGATCTTGATAAACCTGTAAAAAATTATGGTTATATTTAATAAAGCTTCTGTGGTTCCACCAAAAAAAAAGGTAGGGCTCTAGCGATGACCGAGATAAGTTCCTGAATTTTGTTGTTGTTAAAATGGATAAGTTGCTGAAGTGATGAACCAGTAACGACGCACCTACCCTAACATCATCTGTTTACTTTTTCTTGAGAGAATTAGCCAACTTTATTATTCAAGGATTGTTACATCGTGCACCAAAGCTGGGCAAATGAAAAGCCTGGTGGATCATCAAACCAAACCAGGTTGATAATCCCTGGTGCTACTTGTTAGCTTGTCTGCTAAATCATTTGCCTCCCATGGACAGAAAACAAAAGTTTTGCCTCATCATTCTCCCTAGCCAGATCAATGCATTCCTGAAGAATGACAGCATCTTGCTTCAGGTCAGTTACTTCTTGGTTCAGCAGTTTCTTTTGTTTTTTGGAAATTCAGTTGCATATATTTATAAAGTCAGAAACATTTTACACAGAGAAGCGTGAACGGAAGCACGCTGTAACATGAAACTATCTCCCAAACTGGACAGATCCCAGCACAGTGAGAGGAACGCAGACACCTGAAGCTAAGATCCTGCGTATGATGGGGTTCTACTAGCCAGCTTTGCACAATGGTGAGCTGTGAAGTTCTGGTTTCTCGAAACGTGATGGGTGCTAGCAACGCCAAAGGATTCACTACCAAAAATTGCTCCAATGATCTAATGTTCTTGGCAGCAGCTATAATGCCAAATACATGCAGTCTGTGAGAAGCCTTGGCTCCTGCACCTGAAGATCACAAATCTTGATGGCAGGCTGCAAGGCAAGGGCTTCGGCTTGCAGCACAGAAGAGGTAGGAGGGGAACTTTCCAAAATATAGAGACCCCTTAGAACGGATGCCTCCGAGTTACTGGGATGAACAATATCTGTGTGCGGTATGGCAGGAGGTAGGGGCTTCGAGCTAATTTTATCCTCCAGCATCATTCCCTGCATAATGGCCCGGGAGGCCGCAAACACCTGAGGAGAGTTAAGTTTTTCCACCCAAAAAAATGCGTCATTTTTTGCTTTCTAAATGCATCACGAAGAAGTGTAGATTCTGGTAGGGGAGGCATTAGAATGACCGGAAGATGGAACAGAAGAGAAAGAGACGTCTGTGTTTAATTTCAGAAGATAGACCTGGGGTTTGACCCAAACATGTCACTTGATCCCAGTTGATGGCTTCGTACGCTCACATCTGTTATTTACTCACTGTGCTTGTAAGACAAACTGAAAAGAGGCCGTGTTGTCACGGTTAGCTTATCTGGCCAAAAGGGTAGCAAGCGTATACTGAGAAATACAAAGCAGCTTTGCATGAACCTTTGTCTGTAGTTACCTTTCAAATATAATACTCCCTCCGTCCCAAAATAAGTGACTCAACTTTTTAAGATACGGAGGTATCTATAACTAAAATGTATCTAGATACATCCTCATCTAGACAAAGTTGAGTCACTTATTAAATGTACGGAGGGAGTACTCCAGAGTAGTGAATGACAGAAAACAAAAGTAATGGAGTATGCAAGATACTGCCTATGTATCCACATAAGTGGTTGTTTCAAAAACGTTATGATTTAGGGAATTTTCTACAATATACAGCAGAAGAAATATTTGAAGTGAACTCTCACGAAAGTTGAAATTTAGCAGGCAACAAGAAATTCGCAACATACCATTCACAAAACAAATTTTGTAACATACCTGAATGGCTTCAGGGCTGGCAAATGTTCGAGGACGTTTCAAGTGGTCTACACCAACAAGACATAACCTAGCACTTTCAGAGTATGTGTTAATATCTAGTTCAGCGACCAAGTAGCATGAATGAGCAGGTGCAACCTGTATCAAAATATCTAAGATACTTGGTCACAACAAGGAATACGGAACAAAAATATCTGAAAACATACAAACCTCATTTTCCTCTTCCCAAACGCAATCTCCAAGATGGATAATAACCAGGTCATCACCATTTGTCTTATTTGCAGTTATAATGGCCAAATTCTCTTCCCAGTCATCCTACATACCACTAGAAGGGAATGGCGTGCTTCGCTGCACCCACTTCGTTATAGCTGACAAATAATGAACGTTTTTTTTTGTTGGAATGAGGAAATCAGAAGCATATTCTGCTATAAGCGAGGCTTGTTCACGCAAAGCGTCTCTTACATCACAGAACAGAGTCTATTGTCTGTGTTAGGCAAGCACAAGCAACTAGCAATAAGGAAGTCCTTCGCAAAAAAAAAAAAACTAGCAATAAGGAAGAACCATGTACACCACACTGCGTCCTGTCCACTGATCAAGGTAGCAAGTTAAGATTCACTATGGAGTAGCAACATCCCATAGAAGGCTAAATGATTTAGACATAAAGAGTGCACAAGGATGCTATATCGTTTGATCCCTAATTTACAACTTGCCATACAGCTCGACTTAGTGTAACACTTCTAAGCCTGCAGCTCAGCTTAGTAGTGAAAGTAGACCATGGATAACAAAAATTGATATGCAAGAACTCATCATATTGACCAAATTCTGATGTGATCCATATAATTATATAAGACATAAATTGAATATATTCCAGTGATCATCTCCATGGTAAACCAAAATTTCTCCTAAATTTGAAGAAGTGTATTAGCCAAGTATTGAGGCTAAATAAATAACAGGATTTGATGCAATCTCTTGTGATGTAGTTTCCCATGATGTATTAGCTCTGGGCACTAACTGAAACCAAGGATCAGCAGATACGGTTTTGAGGTAAATCTTCAGGTGTAGCTAAGTATTTTGGCTTAAAACCACCTTTCGCATTTCAAGGACCTGGAAAGAACAATTGATGTTAAATCTTGAAACAACCAAGACATTCATTTCGCATTACATAAGAGATGAGCAGAAAAAAAACCTCTCAACAGTAAAATATTTGTGGTTCTACATGGATGCCTTGTGCCACATTTAACTATAAGCAAGCTATTCCTCCACTGCTACCAAAGCAGCATGGAAGATATCCAATCTAAGGAATAATTCATCTCAAGGCCTGAAGAAATCTAAAATACCTTTTTTCTTTTGTGTACGAAGCAATTAACAAACAAATTACCTAGACCTCAATTTCGAGTGCGACCAGCAGGGCATGGTTAACTCAACCCAAATATTGCAGGCAGAATAAAGGTTGCATGACAGCTCTCCAGATAGTAAGGTTTAGGTATTTTGCAGTAATAAAACAGCTTAGCTGGGAAAACTTTGCAGAGCACACCCTTTCAGTTTTGCAGAGCACACAACATAAGATGAAAAAGGTATTTGGCATCTATTTATCTTGGCATAACAAAACATATGGAGATTGGCATGATCAAGTAGGAACGACATTGGTTCAAATTAGCACTGATATGACTAAAAAAAAGGTATCAAGTTCACGTGCTCGTGCAGAACTAATGTTCATATCATGTAGTAGAGCACCTAAACCTTTAGGACATCTTCTCGGCACCAAAGCACCTAGGCCTCTGAGCCTCGCTTGGGAGAGCATCGGATACGTGCCACATGACCTCTCCGATTTGGACGTCGCCTTTACAGCCGATGAGATTAAAGAAGCCGTCTTCTCCCTACCCGCCGTCAAGGCCCCTGGACCGGACGGATACATCGGCGCCTTTTTTAAGTCTTGCTGGGACATCATCAAGAATGACATTATCGCCGCCATCATGCACATGTCCCATCTTCGGGTGGGCTGCGCCAGCCTTGTAAACTCCGCCAACATCATCCTCATCCCCAAGAAAGCTGAGGCCACTTCAGTGGGCGACTACAGGCCGATTAGCCTCATCCATAGTCTTTCAAAGATTTTCTCCAAGCTTCTGGCCAACCGCCTGGCTCCTATGCTCCCGGATATCGTCTCCAAGTGCCAAAGCGCCTTCATCAAGAAAAGAAGCATTCACGACAACTTCTTACATGTTCAAAACCTCATACGGGAACTTCATGCTAACAAGACCCCGAGCCTGTTCCTCAAGCTTGATATCTCCAAGGCCTTCGATTCCGTAGGATGGGCTTACCTTCTTGACGTCATGTCAGCGCTGGGGTTTGGCCAAGCTTGGCGAGACTGGGTGTGTCTTTCCCTTTCCTCGGCCACGTCCAGAGTGTTGCTAAATGGTGAACCTGGCACCCCTTTCTGCCACGCCCGCGGTCTCAGACAGGGGGACCCTCTATCACCCATGCTTTTCATCCTCGCCATCGACCCCCTACAACGCATCCTTTCCTCGGCCACTCAATTGGGCATTCTGAGTCCCATACGCTCTAGGACCAACCGCTGCCGCATCTCTCTTTACGCGGACGACGCTGGAATCTTCGTAAACCCCAGCAAGGAGGACCTTCGCGCCATCTCTTCCATTCTAGACTGCTTCGGAAAGGCAAGTGGACTTGTCACCAACATGACCAAGACGGAAATTTTCCCGGTGCGCTGTGCTGATGTGGACCTTCAGGAAATTCTCAATGACTTTCCCGCGAAGCTTGCCTGCTTCCCTGGCAAATATTTAGGGCTCCCTCTGCATTTTCGCCGCCTTCGGAAGGTGGACCTACAGCCCCTAATCGACAAGATCGCCGGAAAGCTCCCGGGTTGGATCGGCAAGAACCTTGCTAGACCTGGAAGGGTCATCCTTGCGAAGACGGTGCTCATGGCCACTGGCGTTTACCACGCCACTGCCATTCCTCTGCCAAAATGGGCTCGTGACAGGATCAACAAAATTGCCAGGACATTCGTCTGGGCCGGTGAAGAGGGCGAACATGCCGCCCAGGGGAAAGCTCTTGTGAATTGGAAAACAATATGCAGGCCAAAGAAGCTGGGGGGTCTCGGCATTCCGGACATTGAGAGATCTGGACGTGCCCTGCGTTTACGTTGGCCTTGGCTCCAGTGGACTGATCCGGACCGCGCTTGGTCTGGCTCAAAACTTCCATGCGACGACACCGACATGTCCCTCTTCAGAGCCGCCACTAAAGTCACCATTGGAAACGGGGAGACGGCCAAATTCTGGCATGACAACTGGTATGCTCGGGGCCCTCTATCCCAATGGGCTCCCGACCTCTACAGAATTGCCTCGAGGAAGAACCGTACGGTAGCCAAAGAGCTTAGTGAAAACAACTGGATCCGCTCTGTCGCGTCCCTCAACTCGCCTCAACAGCTGGCGCAATATATCGACGTTTGGGAGGCCGTTCACTCCATCAACCTTGCCCCCGAGTTGCCGGACACCATCAACTGGACGCTTAATGCCGATTCAACCTACACCGCTAGCTCCGCCTACGAGGCACAATTCCATGGCTCCCAAGCCCGCTTCGATGCCATGAAGATTTGGTCGGCACACGCGGAACCCAAATGCAAGTTGTTTGGCTGGCTAGCCCTTCATGGAAAGCTCCTTACCGCCGATATGCTTGCCATCCGAGGATGGCCTCACGACCCTCGTTGCCCATTGTGCCTCAGCGAGCCTGAGACAGCTGACCACCTTTGCAGAAACTGCCCGTTCACGGCGGCTGTCTGGAACCTTGTCAAATCTTGGGATGGCGACTCCTCTGATGACCGACGCCTTGACTTCCAATCCATATCTGACTGGTGGAATGACATGATAAAGGAAAAGCCACAGAAAGAAAAGAAACGCATCAGCGGCCGGTTCTTATATGTGCTCTGGAACGCATGGAAGGAACGAAACCGGCGCATTTTCACTGGACAACGTCTTACCTACCTTGAGGTCGCAAGCATAGCAAACGAGGATATCCTCCAAAGGGATCGTGCTATAAATGGCTTCGGCCCGGCCATCCCGGCCGATCCGGATTAGTTTCCTTTTTGGTAGCTCGTTCTTCATGGTGGGTTCGGGGCATTTTACCACCTTAATCTAAAAAATGCCCTCTCTTGTACAGTTTGGACCTTGTTGTTCCCTCTTGCTTAATGAAAAGGCAGTGCTCCTGCCGGTTGCTCCAAAAAAAAAAAAAAAAAAAAAAAAAAAAAAACATGGGTTGGAGCCTACACTAGTTTCTCCAGAGAGTTGCAACATAGTTGTTGCCCACATGGCTCAAAGCTCATACCATATCCTAACAGAGACATTCACAACATCTTACAGTAGCAAAATTGAAACATTTACTAAACAATTTCAAGTATAAACCAAGAGAATGATGAATGAACCTATAGGCACTTCTTGCAACCAAACCAATTTTAAACAGAAACTTGCTTCCAAACCATCGAGTTCAGAAGCACAAAAATAGTACACATGTTATCCCCTTTGTTGATTCCCAGTGGCAAATCCCATTATAACATCATAAGCATACGTAATCTACTTGGAGCCTCACAGTGATCTTTGTCATGGAAGCGGTTGCAGGAATACCTCACAATGTCCCAGAGCAGTGAAGAGGGTGGAGGTTATGTCCTTGTTTATTAAAGCTAAAAGGATGTACTATGCAATACATAAAGTAAGCCATTAGGGTGTACGAAGCATTAAACTGGAGCACTTGTTGCAGAGACCTCAAATGTATTCACAAATAAGGCAAACTCTCCAAAGTATGAACATATAGTTGCTAAGGGTTCATGTATCCGAGGCCTCTCTGCAATTATTCTGCACGCTTTGCCAAGAGAAAAAAGAGGCATCTACATTTTGTAAACCAAACAGTGAACAGATGGAAGACCATTCTTCTTTGTAATCTGATAATCAAATTTTTGTATGTTCTCGTAATCTATACCCAAAATGGCAGCTGTACCAGAAAAATATCTATCTTCATCTCAACAGTCCTAGATGGATATTACAATCGATATTAACAAAAAATATCAAATAAAAAAAGGAAGCTCTCAGCTTGCAGTAGAATTTTAAATGTAAATGTATATCAAAATAGCTGATGGCTCACTGGTTATTGAGTAGCCAGAGGAGTCATTCTTGATCATAAAGTCATGTCCTCTCTAGCTGTACTATGAAACCATTATACCACAAGTATGTTGGAGTAGAATCGGTATCACAAAAATATTATGCACTCCCTCCTTGCCATAATATAGTGCGCATTGTTTTCCGCAAAAGTCAAACCTCACTAACTTTGACTAAGTTCATTGAGAAAATTATCTATATCTACAACACCGAATGTATACCATATTTAAATATGCTTGATGATGAATCTGATAGTATAGATTTGAGATTCTAAATCTTGATATTTTTGGTATATACTTTGTCAAAGTTTACATGGTTTGAGTTCAAAAAGATCTTTTGAACTACATTTTGGCATAGAGGGAGTACAGCTTAACTGCATTCTCTGCAATCACAAGCACCGCTTCCATCATGTGCAAGAACAAGGCATGTTATCGACTGTAAATTTTCTATTCCTAATTTCAAATTTCCAATTTCAAGAAATTTTCATCTCCTAAAACTTTTACCATGCACATGTTTCTCAAAATTGCTTGTCTGTGCAGGTGCGCAGGTTAGTGACTAGCTGACCTATAATCAAGACCTATACTTTGTCAGGTCGAAGGTGAGGGTTCTTGAGCAACTTCGTTCCAAGTCCCTGTAAACACCAACCAGTGCTTCAGCTTTGTCATAAAAACGGTCCTTCAGCGATATGATAACTCTCTGAAACCCGCAGCCTCCATCACAATCTTGTTCTTCGCCAACATGCCCGCATGACTTTGATCTGATAAATCCAGCAACCTTGGCAACATTTAAATTATCCAGAGCTGCATCGACTTCATCCAGTATGAAGAATGGCGATGGCCTGAAACTGTGAACGGCAAAAAGCAATGCCAGTGCTGCCATTGTCTTCTCCCCACCGGACAACAACTCCATATCTCTAAAGCGTTTCGTAGGTGGCATAACTGTGTAGTTTACTCCATATCGAAATGGCTCATCTTCATTTTCGAGGTTTAAATATGCAGTTCCTCCAAGTGGATGTGTTTGACTTTCTGTTAACTTCTTATAGATTTTGTCTATGCCTTTAGATATGTGATCAAAGGCTTCCATGAACAGTTGTTGCCTTCTTTCTTTGACAGAGTTATACTTTTCAATTATCTCTTGTTGTTCTTTCCTGGCTGCTTCAAACTTTTCGGTAGCGTCCCTGTCCTTTCTTTGCAGTGCTTCATATTGGTCAAGTGCTTTTAGGTTTGGGGCAGTGCTTTCAATTTTAGCAACTAGTGTACCTGTTCTCTGTTTAAACTCTGCCTCAAATTTGTCGCGCTCGGACAGCTGCATATCCTGCAGGTATATTTCTCTAAGCTGGCTATAATCAAGGACCAGTTCTTGTGAGGATGATCCTCTATCTGTTTGATCATTGACTGTAGGAAGCTTCAACTGCTCCATTTCGCACTTCTCACGAATCTCCCGTTGGCGTGATCTAAGTTGCACGAGTTGCCCCTCCTGCAAGAACAGATATAGTTTTGTTACAGTAGCATCGTCAAAATAAGCTTGCCTACTATCCAGATAACAACATCTCATCTATGCACGCAATAAAGAAAGGGTAAATAAAACCGATTTTGCTCTAGCCACAACTCTGCTAAAATTGCCTACCGGTTTATTTGATGAAAAAGTAACTTCTGTCAGACAAACCTACTTGTGACTTTATGTGGCGTTCCAGCTTTTCCAATGCCGCAGCCACTCTGCCATTCTGCTTCTTCAGTTCATCAATAGCCTTCTTACATTCATCTGACTTGGACTTCCAGTCTTCAGCCTCAGCTTTAAACTTTTATCTTATTTGAAATTTGTTCTGCTTCAGCCTTAGCACCAGACTCTATACCCTGTAAGCCCATCAGTTCCTTCTCTAGGGACTCATTCATTTTCATTAACTTCACAATTGGTCCTTGCATATCTCTCTTATGTTCATATTCTAGTTGGTATTTCAATTTTGACATTTGATTATTTAGGCTTAGCTTCCTCTCTGCTTGAGCATCTTTCAGTTGCCTTGCTTCATATTCAGATATGTTTTTCAAACCAACTGACATGCTGAAATTTTTTAAAATCGTTTCCACAATCTCATTTATTTTCCTCTCCTGGTTTCTTACTTCACTTTCGTTTTTAGCAAAAAGGGTTTCCAGTTCCTCCTTTCCTGGCTCCAGACGACTAATTTCTTCTCCAATGTTACGCTTCTCCGATGACAATTCATGTAACTTCTTATTGAGGCGATTCTGTTTAACATTCAAGTGATTTAACTTTTTCTCGAATCCAGTGATTCTCTGAGATACATCAAGCTCCTTTATCTGCAACTCTCTTGGTGACCCAAGTCTTGACAGTTCAGATTCCAGCTGTCCTTTTTTCTTCTTCAAAGATTCTATTTTGTCGCCATCCCATTTATTTGACCTAGCTTCCACTCCAGCACTTACTCCGCCAGTCATCGTGCCAGATTTAGTCAGAAGAGTCCCATCAACAGTGACAACCTTGTACCTTTCACCGCTCCAACTTAACGTTTTAGCTTCATCAAGCGTATCACAGAGAAGTGTATTCTCAACAGCATACAAAACTGCTCTCTCCAATGCTTGGTCGACATGAATAACATCTAAGACCAACTGTGCAGATCCCCCAAGGGTTCGTAATCTCTCAATTACTGGATTCACACGGACTGATTGTAAGGGAATAAACATTTGAGGAGGAATGCGTAGATCCTTCAAATACCTAATGCATTCCTTTGCTGTGCTTTCATCTTCCACTACTACTGCATCCATGAATTTCCCCATGGCAACAGTAACAGCAAGGTTGTATTTCTTCCGCGAGGGCCTACAAAGTTCAGTCATGCGACCATGGACTCCAGGGAATAGCCGTTTAAGACTCCTAACAGTTTCTGAACATTGAGCATCCCGCTCATTTTCATGCTTGTCAGCTTTTAGCTCTCGCAACTGTGCATCTATCTCATACACCCTCTGGTTCAATGTTTGATACTTAGCTCTGCATAAATTTTGGTAGATAGTATGTTAGACATTATAACTAACATCAACTAAGGAGCATGAAATTGATTCGAACAAGCACACTATCAGGATTTAGAAGATTTTGGTTTGTTAGGAACTCACCCTGAAGATTGCCGTTCCTTTCCAATTGTATCATGTTCCTCATGTAAGCATGAGAGCTCATCCTTATGCGTGGTGATTGAATTAAGAATCATAGCAAGACTAGTCTGCAGTTCAATTTCCATAGACGATATCTCATCCACACGGTTACGCAGTTGCTGCATATTCTCCTCTAAATTCTTTCTTGCTTCAGCATTAACATTTAGTTGTTTGTCTAAGATTTCCTTCTCGTCTCTCAGCTTTGCGGTCCTTGTTTCTGCATCCTCCTTAATCTTATGGTATTCCTGCAATTGATGATGAGCTAACTGCAATTCACCGCTTTTATCTCGGCCTCGCTCATTCAACTCTTCAAGAGCTGTTGTCAAATCAACCAAAGCACCATGCAGCCTCTTTGCTTCTTCCAAATGTTTCTTGTTGGCATCCTTCTTTGTGTCAATCTCCCCGTTGCACCTTTTGATTTGGGATTTGAGGCGAGAGATCTGTTCTTCCAATCCAAGAAGCTGAGGTTGCCACTTGTCGATATCAAGGTTCTTCTTCTTTGCCATACTCTCCTCGCACAAGATCAATTTCTTGAGATATGCGCTCTGCTCTTTTTGTTTTGCGGCGAGATGGTGGCCGGAGGACAGATTGTCATCCCTTGCTTGCCGAAGAGACCGTCTCTCCTCCTCGAGTTGGGCTTCGATTTTCTCAATGTCTCCCTGGATGGTGTAGAGCTGCCACATGTGATGCTCTGTTCTTAACAGTTCAAGTTCCTGCTGTAAGCGCAGATGCTTCTCGGCCTCTGCCTTTTCTGCTTTCTTCTCCTTTCTCTCCTCGGCAATGGTCCTCTTCTCGCGGTAGACAAGTGCGGATTTCTCTTGGGCCGTCCGTTTCTGCGACTCCAACTCGCCATACTCCTTCCTGAGATCGTCGGAGCCTGAGATCTGCTCCAGGAGCGCGGTGAGCTCCTTGGGGTTCCTGGAGGCGACGGATTCCACATCGCCCTGGAAGACGAGGAAATTCCGGGCCTTGACGAGGATGCCGAGGGACCCAAGCCTGCCGTTGTAGTCCTCCCAGGTGACGAGCCGGCCGTCGATGCGGTACACGCTTCCGCCGCTGCCGCCGGCGGTGATGGTGATGGAACGGGAGAAGTGGAGCTCGGCGGCCCCTGTGCCGGGGAGGCGGTAGACGAGGCGGACGGAGGCCCTGCGGGCGGCATCTCTGTCGGCGTCGTCGAGGGCGTAGACGAGGTCCCTGAGCTGCGCGCCGCGGAGGTGCGCGGAGCGGACGCCGAGCACGAAACTGATGGTGTCCATGAGGTTGGACTTGCCTGCGCCATTGGGGCCGACGATTGCCGTGAAGTCGAAGAAGGGACCGATCGCCTTGTACGACTTGAAGTTCTCCACCTCCAGCCGGTCGATCCGCCCGCCGCCCCTGCGGCCGTACCCACCGGAGGCAGCCGCCGCCGCCGCCGCCTCGGCCATGTTTGGTTCGCCGCGAACTTGCGGAATCGTTGTTTCCGTCGGGAACGCAAACGGCATCGGAATTTCCGAACCTGCGCCCAAGCCCAAGCCCAAGCCCATCACGATAAAACCCAAGCCTTCGATGGGCCACAAGTGCTGCTCCAGCCTGCACCTCCACCGGCCAGAGCTCCCCGTGCGCACAGCCAGTCCAAGTTCTGCTCAAAAAAAAAAAAGCCAGTCCAAGTCTGAACTTTGTTTTTTGGTTTTTATGCACCTCCATGGATCATGTAACTGCTATTGACGTCTTTCTGCACTTTTTCTGCTAGCCAGCCCAAGAGTGAACTATTGCACTTTTAAAATTTTACATTTACATTTTAGCACGTGATGCGTTTTGAACTGAAAGGTGCAAACATGGAAGTATCTATCATATAGACACACACTCATATCTTTGCTACCCCCCTGTGTTCTTAGTTATTGTCAGAATTCTAGTTTAAATTTGAACTAAACCACGACAATAATTTTGGAAAGGAGAGAATACCATTTTATTGTGGTTATGTTGTTATAACTTTGAGATAAACTATCTAGACACACACTTATATCTTTGTTACCTCTTCCGTTCCATAGTTATTGTCGTCATCCTAGTTTAAATTTGAACTAAACCATGACAATAATAATTGTGGAATGGAGGAGTGGTTATGTTGTTAGAGATAAAGAAAATGCATGCTTCAAGGGATTATTGTGGCCAGATCTGTCCCATTTGTGGACGGGTGAAATAGAGGCACGACTCTTGGAGACGAAAGCAAAGTGGTTCTAGCACTCGAGCACAACGACCTGCTGCAGCAAAATTAGATAGAGTATTTTTTTAATCCGTCGCGCAACTGCTAATTGTAGCTTTTTTCTTTCCTGAATCTCGAGTTGCAATACTTTGAGAAGGAATCAGACAATATCTTGATGCATTTTGTGCCATAGAGGAAATAGGAAGAAGACATTCACGTTTCACAATATAAGGTTGTAGCTTGGCTTTTTTTTCAATTATCCCCTCTCCTGTTCAACTCCCACACAACATGCGTGAGAAAAAATCCATACAAAATTAGAAGCAATTAATTTAAATTCCTAATGCATGGCCAAATGATTTCTTAAAATTAGGCAGCAATGTTTTACTTACCATAATTGAACTTGACTGCACATATATGGAGAATCAACAAGAGAGATTTGTGGGATTTGTTATGGTAAGTTAGGAAGATATGGATTTCCTAAATTTTACGTTGATCTCAAATCGTTCAGCTAGGGGGTCTTGTGTAAAAAATACTCTTGCGCTAATTTCCGTGCCAAAAAACAATAGGCACTATAGAATGGAACGGAGGGAGTATTTATTTACTACTCCCTCCAACCCAAGGCATAAGGTGTAATTTTCTTGGCGTTGCTATTAAGGAGGAAACTGGTACATCAGTTTTGGACTATTTTACCACCGTTTTTTCTGGAGTAAATGCATCCCGACCCTCCCCAGTCTCCTCCCAAGTAGTACTAGCAACCACACACCGGCCATGGCCATGGCCCAAATTGCTGGGTGAGCTACCCGCGACACGACCGGGACCCGCGTTGACGACCGCAACCCACGTCGAGGTGACCTACGGGCGGTGCACCGCATCCCTCTCCCCGGCGAGCGCATCGTCGAAGCGGGAGAAGCAGCGAGCGCGACTGCAAATCAGTTGACGGCGGCGAGCGCGGCCACAAATCGGTTGACGGCGGCGAGCGCGGCCACGAGTCGTTTGACGACGGCGAGTGCGGCCGCGAATCGGTGTAGTTGGTTGCTCTAAGACGATGGAAACATGAGGGAGGGCAGTCTGGGAATATAAACGATACTAGTGGGTATGCGCCTTAAACTCTGACTAAAATCGATTTTTTTATATGCATTAAGTCTTGGGTCGGAGGGAGTATTAGCAAGTCTTGAGCACCACCAAAATATATATCAAGAAAATTTTATTTTAATTTTGCTTTTTAATTACCATTCGCAGAAAAAACAAGATTTAATTAAAGTATGTTAGATTTTGGTAGCATTTGATCTGCTCAAGATATCACAAAGATGTTTGCTTACCAACATCTTTATGAGCGTTATTAAATTTTGGGGCAAGCCAAATAGGGTTCAAAATTTGCAGAATCCTGCAACCAATCATTCTGTGGCATGGTATTCTTTGGCTGGAAGGCGAAAACGGCATGCTCAAGTGTTCAACGAATATGATCTATTCCATAATTATTGTCGTGATTTTAGTTTATAATTTACTTTTTGAGTAAAACTCTCCAACTAACCGCTGCCATCTGTTGTCCTTAGTTACAGCAAGGCCCGACGATGAGTTCTGGCCTTAGTCAAATAGGAATTCCCGATTCCGGACCCGATTCAACCATGAGTTCTGGCCTCAGCCTACTTAAGAAATTGAGATCAACGCTTCACGGGTCCAAATCAAAAGCTAGGGTGCCCTGCGGCAAAAATTCCCAGTCTCGCTGCTCGTCGGTGAGGGGAGGAGCGGACGAGTGGATCAAGCGATGGCCGTCGAGCAGGTTCCGGACGCGACCGCGGACGCACAGGGGCCTGCCGACTTTGTGGCGCCGACCGTCGTCTCTGATTCCAGCGACGAGGAGGAACTTCTTACGGTAAAGGTGCATCACCAGGACACCGTGGACTACATCCTGTCATGGACCTATGCCGAGAAGAATCCTTTTACAAACCCCTTCGAAGATGACGACGACGACGACGGTTTCATCACGGCTGAGGATAGGGAGGCCTTCGCCTACCTTGCTGCTTCCACGGAGGTTCTCATCAGGTTCCAGCAGAAGGTCCGTGAAGAGTATGAGGCAACGGGCTACGTCAGGGTCCCGGACGACTACGAGGAGAGAGTTGCCCGCTTGCAAGCCGCCAGCGATGCCGCCTTCTTACGCAAGGAGAGCGTTCAGGATGCATAATGTTGTTATCTCTGTGGCTCTGCCTAGTGTGATAATAGTGTCTAGTGGTTAACTGGTTATTTTCGTTTTGAGGTCGATAGTGTCTAGTATTTTATTGCGAAAAGATGTCAACATGGTTGAATCGGGTCCGTTTACTTCGACCAAAGTACTAAGGGCATCTCAACGGGCTGCGCATATCAGACGACCAAAGTAGTCGCGCGCATCCGTTTACTTCGACCCACGGACAACAAAATGGTTGTACAGGTCACACTGACCGTTTGCTTTGGGGACATCTCCATGGGCGACACATTTTGTTTTGGCTGACATCGTCAAGATCAGTAATGGCGGTTAACGTCCCATCACGGTCTGCCGCTGGTGATTACCAGTTTGCGCGTAAGGGTTGTGCTTCCCGCCTGCCGCCAATACATTGGCGCATTTTCGCCGCTTCGCGCATGCGGGAAATGGATTGTGCGCGGTCGGCGTTTCCCGCTCCGCCGTGGCTATATATGGTGCAGGCCGAAGGTCGAGGAGGGCACACCCCGACCCAACCGTAGAAATCATCCACGGGCGAGCACGACCGCACGTGGGCTCGCATTGTTCACATGGCTCGTGGCATCTTCCCCGATGATCCTAACCTCGCCTCTGTCCACGTGACGGGGGTGTTCGACACGGAGCAGACAACCACGTACGCGACCGAGCAACTGGAGGCAGAGACGACGGCAGCGGAGGCCTTTGTGGAGGAAGCAGCGATGGAAGCGGCGGCGGTGCAGGCGGCGACCATGGCTGACCTCCAGGCGCAGCTCGCGGAGGCGAGCGCGTATGCCAGGGCGCGCCTAGTGCCAGAGCTCAAGGGGCCGCCGGCGTGGCAAGCGACGACCATGGATGACGATGACGAGAACGACGTCAACTTCCTCCCTTACATCGACAAAGAGGGCACGTTTGTGCGCGCTGAGCGGGGGGCACTGCTCGCATCGTTTGAGAGTCCCCCTGAGGATGTTGATCTCCATCGGGTTCTTGCGGCGGAGGCGCAAGCTCGCGGCGATGCGATGTCCATGAGGCAGGCTTTCGTGCGCTCCGACCTGGTGGCGGTGGCGTGGGCGGGGCCGAACCACACGCGGATCGACCGGTAGAACGCGAGTTGCAGGATGGCATCACGGCGAGGGAGGAAGCAGTGGCGAGGGACAAGGCCGCTACCTGGAGGACCTAGAGTGCATCGCCGCGGATGAGGCGGCTGCGCAGTGAGCCCGCTGGGACTCCTCTCTGGCGGAGGCCGTCGAACGCCGGCAGCGGGAAGACGTTGCCTCCTTCTGGGAGCAGAACCGCCGCCGAAGGGAGCGGCGCGCGGCTGGCCAAGCCCGCATGCGCTCCGACGACGACGCCGACCCCTCAGGTCACGCTGGCGGCCAATAGTAAACCGTGCGACTGCGAGTAAACTTGGATGTAGTAGGCCGCGCGACGGCGATTAGGTACGATTGTCGTAGTTTTAAGTTAACTCTAACTATCTCTGTAAAGATGGTCATTTTGGCCAATCAGTAGGAATGACAAACATTTTGCTTACCCGGGTCATTGACCATGACGCACAACGTAACCGCGCACCATCTTCAAAGACACAAATGTATCGCATATTTGGGTCGTGTTTGGGTCTCAGCGGACAGCGCAGTTAATATGCGTCGGGCCGCTGGGCTGGGGTACAGACACATTATTCGACCGCGTGGTAGCGTCGTCCCGTTGGAGATGCCCTAATAATGCAACACTAATTTGTGTGATTTTTTTTCTAGAATGTAGACTAAAACAGAACAAAGGGAGTATTTTCAATTTGGTTGCAACAAATGGTGATTTTTCGCATACACTGAATCCTTTCTTTCGAAACACTGAATTCTTTTGTTGGGGCACATTTTCTCATACTTTTACGAGAGACTGAAAATGTTACTAAAAATTATGTAGCTTACATGTGAAAAAATATTGCACCAACGAGTTTGATGTTGCAAAGGTCGAAGGAATTTTTGAGACGGGCACCGATCCATACATCCAATCCGACCCCGACTCAGTCCTGAGTTCCCGGTCCGAGCCTATTTTAGATCAACAAAGCAACACGGCCTCCTCAACTTCTGTAAGTAAAAAAAGCTAGGGCTCCAAGTTTACCCCTGGACGAAAAATTCCCAAATCTCTCTGCAAGAGTGCGAGGTAGGCGAGGAACAGGCAGTAAAATCAAGCGATGGCCGACGAGCAATGGGCGTTCGTACCGGAGGAGCAGGCGGTGATCACCAAAAAGATGGCACCGGAGGTGGCGGCCTACTCAGAGGCCGTGAAGCCTGCCGACGTGGTGCCGACCGACGATGGAGAGAAGGCTGGTGATTTTAGCGATGAGGAAGACGTTCCTACGGTGAAGGTGCATCACCAGGAAACTGTAGACTACATCCTGTCATGGACCTACGCGGAGAAAAACCCTTTCAAAAACCGCTACCAAGATGACGAGGAGGAGGATGGTTTCGTCACGGCCGAGGAGAGGGAGATCTGCGCATACTTCGCGGAGCGAACGGAAGGTCTAATCAAGTTCCAGCAGCAAGTCCGTGAAGAGTACGAGGCGACGGGCTACGTCACGGTCCCAGACGACTACGAGGAGAACTATGCCCGTTTGAAAGCCGCCATTAATGATGCCTCCTCCACCGACGAGGAGGAAATCGTTCCTGATGCATAATGTTGTTACTGTGGTCTACTAGGAGTAGCTAGTTACTCGGTCCTGAACTGGTGATATCGAATTTGGCAGCTGTAAACCTGCTCCGGCCCTGTCCACCCGTTGATATTGTTAAGATTCATGCACTAGCCACTTGAACCAAAAGTCCGAACTAATGAAGCGGCAATCATATACACTTCTAACATGACTGCGAGGAAAGAAACAGAGAAAGAGCAAGAAGAAGAGGAAGAAAACTCAACGGTGGCAACTTTCATTTATTTCGAAAAGAAATTTTGCTTTTATAGTTAAACCATGTGAAAGGGATTTGAACTCGAGACGCGATACCATGTTAAGATTCATGCACTAGCCACTTGAACCAAAAGTCCGAACTGATGGAAAGGGCTAGGCAATCTACTTATACACTTCACAACAGATATGATAAACAAAAAAGACACACTTTAAGTTTTGAATAATCGGTATTAGTTTGTAAACTAGATGTCTAATGTTTTATGGAGTGTGAGCCTTGCACAAACTAACCAGTTTGTGTGATTGACCTTATTCTTAAAAGGGCTACTCGTTGGAGGGGTAGGCTTTCGTCCTACGCTGCTAGAATAACCTTGATACAATCATGTATGGCAAGTATCCTTTACTTTCGGCAATTAAGTTTTCTTCTCTTTCTTTTGAAATGGGGGAGCCCCTCTGCATTCAATGCGATGCATACGGAATTTTATTTATTAATTCAAACAAATAAACTGTCAAGATCATATACATCACAAAATCCGAAGCTACCACTCAACACCTAGAAACCCGACATTAAGTTTTCTTCTTGGGCGATAAAAGAAATCAACTCTCGAATGTCACACCGCTTGCGGGATAACTATGTGGGGCATTATAAGTATCACCTTACTAACTGGGAGTTGGTCACTATAAAAAAAAGAGTATGTCGGTCTAGGCATCCCTAATATTAGAGAGCTTAATCTCTGTCTTCTGACCTCCGAGATCAGGAGGTGTGGTTTAGATGACAACAAGTTATGGAATAAAATAATTGACTTCAAGTATGACACTGAGAATCCTAATGTGTTCAGCTGTAGAGAAATAGTTGTTTCTCCTTTTTGGAAGGAAGTTCTATGGACCGCTAGAGCTGCAAAAGTAGGATATCAGTGGTCGGTTGGTAATGGAAACAAGATTCAGTTCTGGGAAGATCAGTGGCTAGGTAATACGAGTTTGTCCATCATTGAAAGAACTTGTCCATTACCCCATGTGTGGTTTGGTAATTGATGACAATCCCTATGGACTAACAGTTGCATTGAGAATCAATCTTAGGTCAAGTCCATAGCCATGTGTTGGACTCAAGGTTGCAAGATGGAGAAGACGGAGTACAATGACGAAGACGGTGTCGAAGAGAGATGAAGACGGTGTAGAAGATGAAGAGAGACGAAGATAGTGTAGAAGAGATGAAGACGGTGGCGTGCGTACAAGATGGATGGAGACGGTGGCGTGTATGTTGGAGGAAGACGGTGGCATGTACAATGATGAAGAGGATGAAGATGTAGCTTGCCAGCTCGAGTGAACGCGCAAGGTCAAGGTTTGTGCTCGGTAGGATAGTTGGTCGCATCATCGGAGAGAGCTCAAACCTTGCATGCATAGCATCGTTTTTCTTGGTTGTTCTTGGTTCTTATCCATTAGATGGGTTAGAGCTTGTGTTCATTCTCATGACAAGCTCTATCTCATCGGAAACGGATTCCGGATGCATCGTATGTTGCACGCGCAAGGGTGATGATTTTCCCGATATACCATATTGAGAGGTTACACCTCTAGGACCATGAGAAAATCTGATGGGTTCGTTGGGTTAGACTCCCATATGTCTTCCTTTCTTCTTATGTATCTCTTTTTCTTTTCACTTGAACCTTGTTAGTGTTTTGATAAACAATGGTAGAGCAATGATCCCGCATTTGTGCATTTTGTATTCAAATGCAAAATCCTAAATAGTGCACTAATCTTGGGGGAGCTCTCCTATGTTTGCTAGAACACTCTCTTGTTTCAAGAATTTGACTTTGGAAGACAAACCTTTTCTTTTCGGTACTTTTGTGCCATCATGAAAAGTGTTGAAGGTTTGGTTTATTTGGAACCTTGCTTTCTTTGGGAGTTGGTTATCTCATTCTTGATATTTGGTTTACTTTCCTAAAATGAGATAATTCCTTGAGTATGTGCGTTTTGGATATCTTGCTCTATTTCTCTTGTACCTATCTTATGTGTGCATGTTTCTTTGTGGATAAATATCTTTGTGATGTTGTCCACTTAGAGAAACTTATATACATAAGAGACGGTGCATTTCTTTTGATATCCATCTTTGTTGGAGTCCATTCCTTTACTCTTGTATATCTCTTTGGTGGCTCCACAAAGAATTCGATATGAGTGCTCATTTTATCCTATTTGCATCTTCAAGCACTCATATTTGATTTTGGCACAAGCTTTGTTTTTACTTGCTTCTTATTAAGCTTGTGTTTCTTTTTGGTTCATTTGATTGCTTGCTTCATTTGTCGAAGCTTTCTCACCTTCATATCCTCTTGCAATCTTTGATCCTCAATATAGTTTGATTTCCTCCGAATATTCGTCATTGAATATGTGCATTTGATTTCACTCACAATTATGAGAAATTCACAACTTATGGAGGAACGTCACTATATTGGCCTTCCAAACCTTTCGTCCATTTTGGCAATCGATGCCAATGGGGGAGAAGTTTGGAGGGTTTAAGGGAATTGCTTTTGTTGGTTCTTAAGCATTTGCCTTTCATGCCTTGCATTGGTTGCTTTGCATGGTTGAATATTTAGAGGATACTGATACGTCCAAAACGTATCTACTTTCCCGAACACTTTTGTAACAACCCAAAATTTTCAAAACAAACAAAATGAATTTCCCTAGTTCCAAATTTTGGAACCAACAAAAACTTTTATTAAAATAAGATTGATACAAATAGATCTTGTGTACATCTTGTGTTTTTGCCATGATTGCTTGTTATTAGTATTTGAAGTGAGCTAAAACCCTAAAGTGATCAAGTGAAGATCACCAACCCAATAAAACAAAGGAGAAAGAAATCAAATAAGAAAAACCTCAAACCTTAATCTTCTCCAACAATCCTTTGGATCTTTTTGAGAAACCCAAAATAAAATAAAAGACCTATGGGGACATATAGCCCTAATAGGTAAATCTTGAACCCTACCTTTACTTTTATGCTAAATGGTGGTGAATCATTGTGAACCCCACAAAACCCTAAACCTCACCCCTCTTTTCACCACTACTAGTTAAAATGAAATAAAAAGAAATTAAATAAGAAAGAGGTATATGTGCCTATGGCTATTTTTATAAAACTTTACCCTAAGCCTTTCTACTTTGCTTAGAGGTTTGGAAAACCTTCGTACACCTTACCTAGTACCTACCAAACCATTTCCAAGTGGTTTCCAAAGAAAATAAAAAGAAACTAAAAATGCCATAGAGGCATATGTGAGAAAAATGCAACTTTGTGAATTTGAGAAGGTTGACCCTAGGACTTGATGTGAATGGATGGATCACTTCCATATACCATTTCCACCCTCAACAACACCCTTTGGGCCAAGAACACTCAAATCAAAAATCAAATTAAACATATGCATAGAGGCATATGAGAACCATAGCCCTTTTCACCAAATCTTGACCTATGCTTTTCTACCTTGACCAAATGGTGTGTAACCATTTCTAAACTTCATACAACCCTAAATTGACCCTAACCCATGTCCAAGTAAGGCAAGAACAACCCTAGTACAAGTTTATGAAAATTTGACACCTCATCTCTTATGTATTAAGGCCAAATTTGCAAATCTTTGAACAAGACCCTTTGATTTAGTTTCAATGCTCTTAAAAGGTTTCTAAACTAATAAGAACCACATTAGAGTCAACCAAAGTCAAATCCAATAGAGAGAATTCAAATGGTGAAGAATTTCCATTTTTACTCACATACACCATATGCCAAAATGCAAATCCTTCACCAAAGCCATAATTGCTTGCTTCCTTGCTTCTAAAATACTTCAATATGATAAACTAACACAATTGCATCATTGGATCAAGAATCAAATCAAAGGAAATCAAAATTTCATCTTACATATGATAATGGTCATTTGGGCCAAAATTATTTTCTTCACCACTTCACCACTCTGTATTTCTCAACTCTCAAACCAAACTTGGTCAACTCTGACCATGTCATCCAAGACCATGTCAAGGTCAACAACTTTCATGTTGACCACCACACCTCAAGTTGACTAGGTTGACCAGAATAGGAGACAAGAGGAGACATTGAAATAAAGAGAAGATCATCTCACTTTTGCCATTTTGCAATTCTTCATCAAATTGACCACCACCACCACCATTCCACTTCTATGAATATATAATTGAGATCCACTAAAGGAATTTCAAAAATTTGAAACTTTTTCTCTTGCGGGCATTTAATCAAACACATGGCAGGCAGGAGTAAATTTTGTGCCCATACCTCCATTTTACCTTGGACCAAGTCCAAGCCTGAGCCCTCTCTGCACCCCTGGACCTCCCTCTCACTTCACTACATCTTTTCACCACTTTCCTGCCCTTGCCTTGGTCACCATGACCCAAAAACTCCACCATGCCGGCCCCTTGACACTCCACATGCCATCACTCCCTCCTCTCACATCCATCTCCCCTCACCTTGTCAATAGACCTCCCCTGACCCTCCTGAAGCCGACCATGCACGCGCTGACCCGAGACGACGTCGGCATTGACCAGCAGCTGCGCGCCCAGACGCGTCCAGCACATGCCAGGACCGGCATGGACGCGCGCCAGGACGTCTCTGGACGCGCCAGAGCGCCGCCATGCCCCGTCGCCTCACACCTCCTCTCGCTCTCCCCCTGGACACGTCGACTCACCACGGTCCCCTCAATCTCCCAGACACGCCCACTGACCCTCGCACGCCCTGTGGACGACGCCATCGTCGCCGACCGTCCGCCCCCGTACTGCCAGGACAGGACGTAGCCAGCATGCCCCCGTGCTCCGTTTTCAGCGCGCTGACGCTCGTCGTGACCGCCTCGACGTCGCCAACACTGCAGCACCCTCACCCGTGACGCTAGACGCCTGTAGCCTCGCCTCCATGCTCGACCTGCCCCGCTCCACTACGGCCACCACGCGCCGCTATAAAAAGAGACCCTCCCCTCGATTTCTTCACACCGCCAGTCTCCACTCCCTCTTCTCACTCGCCTCGCTCACTCCCCTTGCTCGATTAGCCGCCGACGCCGTCCAATCGCAACCTCGGAGCCGCGGAGGTGCTGAGAGGCTCGCCGTCGATTGCGTCCTCCTCAAGCTCTCCCTCGACCACCGTTCGACTCGCCGTCCTCGACAACGTCGAACGCCGCCGACGCCCAGCCTCGCCGGAGCTCAGGTGAGCCGCCCACCTCCGATTAGCGCCGCCAGTCACCCTGCCTCTCGCCGGAGCTCGTCGACGATGAGGACAAACCTCAGCCGCCCGATCTCTTTTAATCCCACGGCCTCCATTCGCGTACCGCTTCGGCGTTTTACGCCCTGACAGTGGACCCCATCCAGGCGGCCCGCTCGCATCGCCAGCGTAGCTGGGCCGGCCCAAGTTCCCGCCCGTTTGAAATTCAAACTGGTTTATTTCTTTTTCAATTATTTTGCAATCTGGTGCTATCTTAAAAATTTAATAGATCCAAATCTACTGAGCCAAATTCAACAAATTTTATATATTTAGAAAGCTCATGAAAGGCCCCATCCAACCACACTGGATTCAATTCAAAATATGTTGTAGAATTTATAGTAAAAATAAACAAGACAGGGACTTTTCTGCCTTAAATAAATCTTAAAAATCAACCATAAACTATTTTGAGGTGGTTCCACCTCTCAAAAATCACATTTGATGTTGTCTAATTTATTATGTAATAAAATACTATAGTTGTTTCATATGATCATGGGCTAAACTCAAATAATGGCTATCTGGCCATTTCTAGCTCATTTAAACTATTTCAAAAATAGTATTTAAATTGTATGAGGTGTAGCATCTCATTTAAATCATTAATCCAAGTGATTCAATGAGAGTTGATGACACATGTATTAATGACCCATATGTTCTTATTTGAAAATATTAAATCTTTCATAGTAGTTTTTAAATTGTTCAAAACTACTTATTAAATCATATGAGATGCTTTGGTCTCATTTAAATCTTTGTCTCAAGTAATTCTACATGAGGTAGAGACCATGGTCTATTAACTCTCATAGTGAATTATTTGATGATATTAAATCATTACTATGTTGGTATTAAATTGTATGAGGTGTTCACCTCATTTAAATCATTTTCTCAAATGATAAGTATGAAGAGGTTGACTTTGGTCAACCTAGGTCATATATTATTCATAAGAGAAATTAAATCTTAATAAGATAATGAGAGGAAATTATTTCTCTAAGTAATTCAAAAGTAACACCTTATTTAGTATGAGAGGAAATTATTTTTCCTAAATAAGAAAACAACACATTTACCCACTTAATAGTAATGAGTGATGCTAGTTTACTTGTGTAAATTGTATGAGGTGTTCACTTCATTTAAATCTTGTCCCAAGTACTTTCATATGAAGTTTGAACCCCTGGTCAAATACCCTCACATGAAATACTTGGAGATTTTAAATCATAATAGGCATTATTAAATGGTATGAGGTATCCCTACCTCATTTAAATCATTTTCTCAAATGATGATGATGAATGGTTGACTTAGGTCAACATAAATTCATGTGTGATGGTTTGAGAAATTAAATCTTAAAGAAGATTCAATGAGAGGAAATTATTCCTCAAGAACAATATGGAAACTATCATCTACATATAAAATGAGAGGAAATTATTCTTCCTCAAAGCAAGACCACCAATGCACCAAATTGTATTAATTGTGTGAATAGAATAGTTTGTGTGAATATATGTGATGTTTGGAATAGCCAATGAATTGTTTGGTGATTGTATCCTCGTATTCGTATTTTAGACGCTAGTACCGAGGAGTATCAAGAGGAGGAGGAGATCTACTTCCAGGAAGAGGAAGACCACTTTGATCAGTACACCACTCAAGGCAAGCTAACAATCTTGCATGCTAATTACCAATGCAAGCTATATTATTGCAAGCTAACATCCTTGCAAGCAATAGTATGGCAAGCAAATATTCTCGCAATACTACCCAAGTGCAAAGCTCCACAAGAGCAAGGCACCATTACTTTTTACTTTATGCTTAATGAGCCTATTTCCCAGTTTTACTCTTACAAGCTTTGTTTTTTGGTTATTTATTTATAACTTGCTTTTATAGTTAACTTTGGTCTAGAGATGGAATACTACAAGAGTATCAAACTTAGCCTAGAAGGCTATAAGCTAGTTAGCACCCCTCATGACTAGTTGCTAGTGCTCATTATCAAAAGTGGCTACTCTAGATGGGAACTTGTGATTTTGAAATGACTTTGAAAACCTTGGAATGATGAGTCATTCTATTGAAAGATTTTTGAAGGTGAATGTGACTGGTGAATGACTTGGTGAATTTTACCAAAAACTGATGATTAGGTTTGGATGCGATACCTTCCAATTTTGCAAGTACCCCCACAATACCTGATATGGGTAGGGCTTAACTAGAAGTTTATGTATCTTAGTATGGGTTCCCTCTAAACAAGCGTCATCGGGGTTATGCCTGGGGCTGCCTCAACCAAAGTGGAATGATGTGATATGACGTGAATATGAGGTGAATGTCCGGCCCAAGCCCTGTGCAGCTTCCCGGTTAACAGCTTGGTTTTCACCGGGAGGCCAAGCTCATGGGGGAGATGCCTATACTAGGATATGTAAGTGAAAGGTTATGGTTGGTAGTCCGCACACGGAGTGTGGTAAATCAGTGGCCAGTTAACCCTGACGGATTATTGCAAATGTTGTGGCACAAGTGTACGACCCTGCAGAGTGTAGATCTATTCGAATAGCCGCGTCCACGGTTATGGACGGTTGGAAAGGCCATACTGTGCCGTCATCAGACCATTTTCAAAATATGACATGTGAATGGTGACTTGTGATTTTGAATTGAAAGGTGACTTTGACTTTGAATCACAACTGAGTTGTGGGAATGACACTAATGTTCCCACTTGAGTTAGTCGAGCAAATGAAGGTTTTTGTTTATTAAAGTGTTTATGAAATAAAACTGGCTTTATGCAAATGAAACTAGAGCTTAGAACCCCTTACTACAGTTGATAGTGTTTACCTTAGTATTAGTTTGCGAGTACTTTAAAGTACTCATGGCTTTGTCCCTGGCTATTCAAATGGCCAGACTATGAAGAGGAGTACCAGAACCCGGAAGAAGGACAGCAGGACGTCTACGACAACTAGGATCACTCCTGACGTCAACAGTTGCCTGTGGAATAGATGGACTACTACTACGCTACTTCGCTTCCGCTATGTGTTTTGTAATTGATCAATAGATCAACTAGTATTGTAATGAGACTGGATCATGTGATTCCGTGTTGTAAGACAAATATGCATGTAATGAATGATGTGTTGTGATATTAATCTATTATGTCTCGCAAAAACAATATTCCTGGGATTGCGAGGAATGGCATAATAGGCATCTGGACTTAAAAATCCGGGTGTTGACAACTTTTGCTATTGTTTTGCCTCTAATTTGTGTATTTTGGATACAACTAACACGGACTAACGCTGTTTCAGCAGAATCGTCCGTGTCTCGCTTTTGTGCAAATCCAACTTTCGGGAAAATCCCTGAATTTCTTCATGGCCCTATTTTACCGCATGACGGAGCTGTAAGGGCAAGAGAGGTGGAGGCCCGAGGGCCCCACACCACATGGCGGCGCGGCCCGTGGGCCCCGCGGCCTTGTGGTGTGGCCCCCTCGGCCGGCCTCCGACGCCCCCTTCGACTACTTATTGGTTTCGACCAAAACGCACGAGAAGTCGAAGTCGCCAGAAACCCTCCGTAGAGCCGCCACACGCGAACTCCCGTCGCGGGAGCCGGTCTCCGTTCCGGCACTCCGCCGGACGGGAATTGGAGGAGATCTTCACCGCCATCACCGCCAACGCCTCCATCGACCAGCCATGTTTCCCCCATCCATGTGTGAGTAATTCCCCCGCTGTAGGCTGAAGGGGATGGTAGGGATTGGATGAGATTGGTCATGTAATAGTCATAAGATTGTTAGGGCATAGTGCCTAGTATCCGTAGATGTCACTTTTATGATATTGTTGCAACTTGTTATGCTTAATGCTTGTCACTAGGGCCCGAGTGCCATGATCTCAGATCTGAACATGTTATTGATTCATGAAGATATTCGTTGTTTATGATCTTACCTCAAGTTGTATACACATGTCGTGTCCGAACCAATGGCCCCAGTGACAGAAATCGGGACAACCGGAGGGAATGGTAGTGATGTGAGGATCACATGTGTCCACTGAGTGTTAATGCTTTGCTCGGTACTTTATTAAAAGGAGTACCTTAATATCCAGTAGTTTCCCTAGAGGCCTGGCTGCCACCGTAGGACAAAAGATGTTGTGCAAGTTTCTCATTGCGAGCACGTACGATTATAATGGAACACATGCCTATTGATTGATTAGTACTTGGATACCGTTTTATTATTATCTGCAAATGCCCATGCTTTGATTGTTACATGAGTTTCTCTCATCCATGCAACGCCCGTTAATCCGTCCCCGTGCCTACGTATTTTAATCCTGCTGTTTACTATAATCACTATGCTGCCTTATTCCATCTCTCGCTGTTATTTCACTATTTCCACTGCCATAAAACTGTACTTGATAAACTCTTGCGAGCAAGTCTGTTTCCAGTGCAGCTGAATTGACAACTCCATTAAGGCTTACAAGTATTCTTTGTCTCCCCTTGTGTCGAATCAATAAATTGGGTAATACTTCCCTCGAAGACTGTTGCGATCCCCTATACTTGTGGGTCATCAAGACTATTTTCTGGCGCCGTTGGAGCATAGCTTTATTTGGAAGTTCACTTGGATTGATATTGTTCGCTGCAAATTCTCCATCATGGGTAAACCTCGCGATACTAAGATCGCCATATTACCATCCACTACAAGAAAAGGTACAACTCTGAGTACCTCTGCTGCTCTTGATTCACCATCTGTGATTGATAAACTTGTTTCACCGCCACATGCTTCACGTGCTGGTACTTCTGCTGAATCTGAAAATTCTCATAATATTGATAATGTTTCTGCTGTGCTTGATGATAGTGGTTCATTGGGATCTTTTCTAGATGCTACAATTGCTAAGTCTAGACAAATTGAAAATACTGAAACTCCTAATGAAAATGCTGCTACACCTGTTAATTCACCTGAGTCTGTTGAATATTCTAGTGATGATCTTGATGAAGATTATGTAGAGCTTGATGATGATTTTATTGAAAAATGCAATGCTACTACTGATGCAAGAAAAATTAAAAAGTTGCTTGCAGAACATGCTGTTAGATATAAACCATCTCCTGATCCTAAATTTGCCACATCTCCTATAAATATTAGGGATAAAGATTATGATTTTTCTCTTGATTTATCTCATATAGCTATTGTTGAGAAAACACCCTTTTGTGGTACTGAAAAAGAAAGTGCTGTTGAACACTTGACTGAGTTATCTACTCTTAGTGGCGTGTTTTCTGATGATATTAAGATGCGTACTTATTTTGTCGCTAAAATTTTCCCTTTCTCATTAAAGGATGATGCTAAAACTTGGTATAATAATTTGCCTCCTGGTTCTATTAAAAGTCCAATTGATTTGCGTGATGTTTTCTTTCGAAAATACTTTCCTGCTAGTGCTCAACATGCTGCTTTGCAGAGAATTTATAATTTTGACCAGGAAGATGGAGAGAAATTGCCTGAGGCTTGGGCTAGATTTTGTTCTCTTATTAGAGCTCAGCCTGACCATGATTTGGAAAAGCATGATTTACTTGATATATTTTATAGTGGACTAACCATTGAGTCTAGGGCATACCTGGATAGTTGTGCTGGTTGTGTTTTCAGGAAAAGAACTCCAGACGACGCTGAAGAATTATTGGCTAAAATAGGCCGGAATCATGATGATTGGTCTACACCTGAACCAACCCCGACACCGATAGTGAAGAAGAGGGGTATGATTAAATTAAATGATGAAGATATGAGGGAAGCCAAGAAGTCTCTTAAAGAGAAGGGTATTAAACCCGAAGATGTGAAGAATTTACCTCCTATAGAAGATATATGTGAGACAATTCCCCCTTCATCCATGATTGAGGTACACTCGCTTCAACACTTTACTAGGGAAGATATTCCGTATTCAAAATCTCCTGCTCAATGCTTAGATGAGTTTGATAATTATATTGTTAAGCAAGAAAACTTTAATATGAGGGTAGAGAATCATTTAATGGAAAATTCTCGAGCTATTAGTGAATTGCATGGTATTGTGGAGAGAACCTCCAATGATGTTAAGATACTTGTTAAACATTTTCAAATGGTTCAAACTCAAATTGATCAACTTACTAAAGTGCAAAATGACTTGTTGGGAAATAATTCTAAAGAAAAACATGCTTGTGAAGTAACAACTAGAGGTGGTGCTTCTACCCAGGATCCTCTATATCCTGAAGGGCATCCCAAAAGAGTTGAACAAGATTCTCAACTAATTAAAACTAGTGCTCCATCTAAGAAAAAGAAAAAGAAACATAAGAATGTTGTAGAATCCTCTGAACTGTTAATGATCCTAATAGTATTTCTATTTCTGATGCTGAAACTGAAAGTGGTAATGAACATGAGGAAGATAATGATAAGAATGATACTCCTGATAAAGAAGAAATTGAAAAAGAACTGAAAAGCATGCTAAAAATAAAAAGTACACTAAAGAAGATTTTATTACTGAGAAACATGGTAATGAAAGAGAACCTTGGGTTCAAAAGCAAATGCCTTTTCCTGCTAAGAAACTAAAATCAAAGGAAGAGGAACATTATAATAAATTTTGTGATTGGATGAAACCTTTATTTTTGCAAATCCCTTTGACTGATGCTATTAAATTGCCTCCTTATTCAAAGTATATGAAAGATATTGTTACTAACAAAAGGAAAGTCCCCAATGAGGAAATTTCTACTATGCTCGCTAATTACTCCTTCAATGGTAAGATTCCAAAGAAGTTGGGCGACCCAGGTATACCGACTATTCCTTGTTCCATCAAGAATAATTATGTTAGAACTGCTCTATGTGATTTGGGAGCAGGTGTGAGTGTAATGCCTTTTTCTCTTTATAAGAGACTTGATTTAGATAAATTGATACCAACTGATATATCTTTGCAAATGGCTGATAAATCTACTGCTATTCCTGTTGGTTTATGTGAAAATGTTCCTGTTCAAGTTACTCAGCATTGCTTGATATTAACTGATTTTGTTGTGTTGGAAATGCCTGAAGATGATAATATGTCCATTATTCTTGGAAGACCCTTTCTTAATACTGCAGGGGCTGTTATTGATTGCAATAAAGGCATGGTTACTTTCAATGTTGATGATAAGGAACACACTGTCTATTTTCCCAAGAGGATTGATAAAGTATGTGGAGTCAATACAATTTTTAATGTGAAAACTATCAAAGTGGGATCCATTGATTGTCCTATATATGAGCCTAAAGAAGAATATCAAACTCTTGTGATTGGATCCATATCAATTCAATATAAGGTAACATGATTGATTTGAGGTTTATTTCTTCTTATGTCATATAAAATTTATTTGGTAGCAAGACTTGATCAACCTTGTTAACAAGTATATTTTATTGCATAAAAGAGCTAAACAACATTTCTTTCTTTCTTTCTCCCTCCACCTATTTTACTTGCTGTAGCACTTTTGTTTTGCAATATGCTTTAGTCATTTAAGATTTTAGAAATCATTTTCCTGCGCAGTAATCATTAATTTAATACCCAGAAATGTGCATTTTTCGAAGTTCTCTAAAAATTACAAAAATTACACCGTTGGTCCTATTTTTCGACGAGGCACCTGGGAGCACCAGAGGATGACCTGTGGGGCACCAGGGGGTGCCACACCATAGGCCGGCGCGGCCAGCAAGGGGGCCGCGCCACCTTGTGGTGTGGGCCACCCCTTGCCCCACTACATCATCTCTTCCTCCCAGCATCTTCTCTCTCCCGAAAAAGCTCGTACCAAGTTTCTCTCACTCGTGTTTCTGCTCAAGAACTCGCGATTTTTCGATCTCCTTGCTCAGCCCAGATTTCTGTTTGAAATTTGGCACATTTACTCCTTGGTATGTGACTCCTTTGATTGTCCAATTAGAATTTCATTTGGTTGAGTATATCTTGAATATTTTGCTGCTGTAGATAACATGTTTAGTGAGCTTGCATGCTTGTTCTAAGTGGAAGAAATTAGTTTTGATGCATGTGAAGTACTCTAGCAAGTTCCTATAGTAGTTCCCTTCAATTACATACCTTGAAATCAAATTTTATAATGATTGTTGAAAATTTCAGAAAATGGAAGAAGGTGTGCCCCAATTGAACCAAGAAGAGTTGGAGGTACAGCAAGTCATGAGAGTTCATCGTGAAGAGGGAGTATACCCCTCTTATTACCCATGCACGGACTTTATGCGGAATGCAGGAATCCTGCAAGATGTTCAAACACTGATTTCCAATGCAGGATTGGAAGGTTTTACTGTTGGTGAACCTCACCAATATGCTAAACTAACGGTGTCGGTTGTGCAGGATTTCGAATTTCATCGGTCTCAAACTGACCCCATGGTCCGGTATAAGATTTATAACAAAACTATCGACTTGCCTTTTAGTGATTTTTGTGCAGCGATTAGAGTGCCGCAGTGGGGATCCTGCGAGAAGATCATAGGAACACCGCGGGAGCTCTCGAATCTTTATACAATGATTTGTAATGGGAGGAGCTTCTCCAACGATGGTTGTAAGATTAGTAGCATTCAACATCCAGCCATCCGCTATTTTGCCTATTTCATTACAAAGTGTGTTCTTGCGAGAAGAACTGGAGGTAAATTATCTGTCCCAGATTTGGCTTTCTTAGCTGCCGCTTTGCAACAGGATAGGACTTATAATCTGGGTGCTTTAATAGCTTGTAGACTTTCTACTAACCGTGAGAAAGGAGGAATTTGTGGAGGTCTTATTGCCTCTCGCTTATTAGCTATGCATGGTGTAGGTCCTCACCATTTAGATATTCCGCTTTCTATAGAGAAACTTGATGTTTTCTCCATGATCAGACATGAGTTTATTTCAGATGCATCTAATTTGAACAACCTGCATTATAGGATAACTTTGTATAAGAAAAGTTGGAGTATAACTAAGAAAATTGAAAAATTAGTACGTTTGCCTGCACCTGCTTTGTTTAACCTTGATGCCAGGGACGGGTGGTCGATCACAGAAAATGAGCTAAATGCATACATAGAAAGGGAAAGCCGTCGTGCAAGGGAAGATGTGGAGGAGACCGAGGAGCATCCCGACTCTTCATCCGATGCAGCAAGCTCCTCATATCAACATCATGGTCATGTGGAGCCTCCACGATATTCTTCTGCACAGGGGCCCTATTACCACTCCATGTATGATCCACCGGCGTGGAACTCCGACCCTCGTTGGGAATGAACTCCACTTAGGCCAAAAGCCTAAGCTTGGGGAGAGGTATACCGGCATCACTCATTCTTTGCATATTATGGTTGCTGGATACTTGTACATACTTGCTTAGTCTCTTAGAGTGGTTTTCTAATGAGAGGGAGATGATATTTGGGGAAGTGCTGTCCAAAAACAGATTCTGTGCTGTTACCAAAAAAATTCGTACGCACAGCCAGAACGTTATTTTGAGTTGCCAATTTTTTAGCATGTTCCCCAGGTTGTTATCTAACTTTCATTAGTTGAACACTTTTTGGTCTGAGCAATGGAAGATTTTTGTTAAATTCGATTTCTGTACTGCTGTCAGGATTTGGCAGATTTCTGTCATCCTGCTTTTCTGTGTTTCTGTTAGTTTGCATTCTTTTGTTTTCACTTTGTTTCTTTCCTAAAACACAAAAAGACCAAAAATATTTCTGTTTTTTCTCTTCACCATTTGTTTATTTGGTTCCTTGCTCTTAGTTTACTTTATTTGCTATCGTTGGTTTGCTATAAGAAAACCCAAAAAGATTTTGCTTTGTTTGCTTGTTTTCTTTCGTTCTTGTTTCTAATTCGAAAACACCAAAAATATTTGCTGTTCTTCTTTGGTTTGTAAAGTTCATCATGAGTTCAATGGTCTTCGGTGGCTGGAGCGTGGTTTTCATTTCATATTATCCAAGCTACACAAGTGAAAAGGCAATAATGACGATCTACGACAATCTGATTGTGGTGAGAGGCTGGTATGAACTCTATTTGTTTTCATTTTTGTACATATACTCATCCATATGAGCATGCTTAGTTGGTTCATGTGAGGTATATGTTATTTGAGAAAGTCTAGTAGTTCATGATCTCTCATGTTTAGCTCCAATTTATTAATATGAGTAGCATGTCATGGATGTTTGCTTGCATTGTTTTATTCATAAGTAAGTATGGCATTGTGGTATCCTCCTCTGAATAATTCATTTATATCGACTTGGCACATGCTCACGCATGCATATGACTGAACAAAAGTCAATTAAGCCTCGATGATTTATATTGCTTCAGAGTTCTTGTGTCACTTTTATGCCTCCGTTAATTTATTTTGCCGCAAGCATGATTATGACAGTTACTGCTCTCTTGATTTGTCGCTCCCTAGTCTTTTGCTAGCCTTCACTTGTACTGAGCGGTGACGCCGCTCGTGCTTCCAAACACCTGAAAACCAAGTTGTTCCAAAGTGTCCACCATAAATACCTATGCATGGCATTTCAAACCATTCCAAGTAAATTCTCATGCGCTACCTTTAAAACCTTCAAAATGCTTCTCAATTTGTGTTAATGTTTCATAGCTCATGAGGAAGTATGTGGTGTTTAACTTTCAACCTTGTCATTTACTTTTGACGGACTCTCATATGGACTAGTGGCACATCCGCTTATCCAATAATTTTGCAAAAAGAGCTGGCAATGGGATTCCCAGTCCCAAATTAATTAACTTAAATAGACACTCCTCCATGGTTTGTGATTGTTGGACGGCACCCGAAGGATTCGGTTAGCCATGGCTTGTGTAAGCAAAGGTTGGGGGAGTGTCATCATCATAATAAAACTTAAATAAAAAGGCACTCCTTCATGGTATGTGATTGTTTGACAGGCACCCGAGGATTCGGTTAGCCATGGTTTGTGAAAGAAAGGTTGGAAGGAGTGCCAACCAAAAATAAATAAAATGGGAGCCGCTCTTGTGAGTCCGGTTGATGAGGTAGTTAGTGTACCCATTACCATTCGTTGACAACAACAAACACCTCTCAAAATAATTTTACTCCTGCTTTACAAATAAAAAGCTCTAGCGCATGTTAATCCCTGCTTCCCTCTGCGAAGGGTCAATCTTTTACTTTTTATGTTGTGTCTCCATTCTTTCTTTGAGCACTATCTTGAGAGCACAACTGTCATTCTTAGTATAATATGCTTGTCTCAAAATATGATTGATTGTGGTATAACTTTGATGCTTTTATCTTTGACAATCACTACTTCTAGTCTTTCTATGAACTCAAGAGGTGCCTCGGCATTTATGTTTTGCCGATCAAATACAGGCAAGCGAGATACCACTTTATCATATTCTCTTATGAACATTGCAATCCTGCTTATATACATGATTCATGGTGCTTATTATTAATTGTTGGTACTTTTCCATGATTGACATAGCTGTTGGATGATCTTATTTGCATGTATCTCATTATGAACTGCTTAAGTATTAGCCATAGCATGAGAATATATACATCATATGAGCAAATGTGTTCGTGAAAGTTCTTTTATCGCTCAGTTGTTAACTGAATTGCTTGAGGACAAGCAATAAGCTAAGCTTGGGGGGAGTTGATACGTCCAAAACGTATCTACTTTCCCGAACACTTTTGCTATTGTTTTGCCTCTAATTTGTGTATTTTGGATACAACTAACACGGACTAACGCTGTTTTCAGCAGAACTGCTCTGGTGTCTCGTTTTTGTGCAGAAATCCAACTTTCGGGAAAATCCTCGGAATTTCTTCAGATGGCCCTATTTTACCAGAATATTGACGGAGCCAGAAGGGCAAGAGAGGTGGAGGCCCGAGGGCCCCACACCACATGGCGGCGCGGCCCAGGGGGGGCCCGCGCGGCCATGTGGTGTGGCCCCCTCGGCCGGCCTCCGACGCCCCCCTTCGGACTACTTATTGGTTTCGACCCAAAAACGCACGGGGAGAAGTCGAAGTCGCCAGAAACCCTCCAGAGAGCCGCCACATCGCGAAACTCCGTCGCGGGAGCCGAAGTCTCCGCTCGGCACTCGCCGGACGGGGAATTGGAGGAGATCTTCACCGCCATCACCGCCAACGCCTCTCCATCGACCAGCCATGTTTCCCCCATCCATGTGTGAGTAATCCCCCCGCTGAAGGGGATGGTAGGGATTGGATGAGATTGGTCATGTAATAGTCATAAGATTGTTAGGGCATAGTGCCTAGTATCCGTAGATGTCACTTTTATGATATTGTTGCAACTTGTTATGCTTAATGCTTGTCACTAGGGCCCGAGTGCCATGATCTCAGATCTGAACATGTTATTGATTCATGAAGATATTCGTTGTTTATGATCTTACCTGCAAGTTGTATACACATGTCGCTGTCCGGAACCAATGGCCCCGAAGTGACAAATGGGACAACCGGAGGGAATGGTAGTGATGAGGATCACATGTGTTCACGGAGTGTTAATGCTTTGCTCCGGTACTTTATTAAAAGGAGTACCTTAATATCCAGAGTTTCTAGAGGGCTGCCACCGGCTGGTAGGACAGAGATGTGCAAGTTTCTCATTGCGAGCACGTACGACTAAATATGGAACACATGCTTATTGATTGATTAGTACTTGGATACCGTTTTATTATTATCTGCAAATGCCCATGCTTTGATTGTTACATGAGTTTCTCTCATCCATGCAACGCCCGTTAAATCCGTCCCCGTGCCTACAATATTTTAATCCTCTTTTTACTATAATCACTACCGTTTTTATTCCACTGCTATTTCACTATTTCCACGCCATAAAACTGTTACACGATAAACTCTTCGAGCAAGTCTGTTTGTGGCAAATGAATTGACAACTTTGTAAGGCTTACAAGTATTCTTTGTCTCCCTTGTGTCGAATCAATAAATTGGGTAATACTTCCCTCGAAGACTGTTGCGATCCCCTATACTTGTGGGTCATCAAGATACTCCGCTAGGCTTTAATTACCGGTATATGCAATGAAATTCAAGTTCATTCACACATGCATATATTATGGGGGAGTTTGTTCTAAATATTCAACTTGGGTTGTTCGCTAAATTCCATATTTAAACCCTCTCAAAGAGATTGTCATCAATTACCAAAATGGGGGAGATTGAAAGAACATGTCCATTACCCCATGTGTGGTTTTGGTAATTGATGACAATCCCTATGGACTAACGGTTGCATTGAGAATCAATCTTAGGTCAAGTCCATAGCCATGTGTTGGACTCAAGGTTGCAAGATGGAGAAGACGGAGTACAATGACGAAGACGGTGTCGAAGAGAGATGAAGACGGTGTAGAAGATGAAGAGAGACGAAGACAGTGTAGAAGAGATGAAGACTGTGGCGTACAAGATGGATGGACATGGTGGCGTGTATGTTGGAGGAAGACGGTGGCATGTACAATGATGAAGAGGATGAAGACGGAGCTTGCCGGCTCGAGTGAACGCGCAAGGTCAAGGTTTGTGCTCGGTAGGATAGTTGGTCGCATCATCGGAGAGAGCTCAAACCTTGCATGCATAGCATCGTTTTTCTTAGTTATTCTTGGTTCTTATCCATGAGATGGGTTAGAGCTTTGTTCATTCTCATGAAAAGCTCTATCTCATCGGAAACGGATTCCGGATGCATCGCATGTTGCACGCGCAAGGGTGATGATTTTCCCGATATACCATATTGAGAGGTTACACCTTTAGGACCATGAGAAAATCATCATCCACTCTTTTTCATGATTTCACCTTGTGAGAAGGTAGCTCTTGTCGTCCTCTTTCCAACAAAATTGGTTTCACCGCATTTGGAATTTCCTAGCACGGGTTATCACGTTTTCAGTATTGCAGAGAAAAAGAAAAGAGGGAAAAGCTTTATTGGGCCGGCCGGTACTACCACGAGCGGTACCGGCCAAGATACCGCTCGTGCGGTTTTTCTCACAGTGAGCATGCCGGTACTGGGCCGATACCCAGACCGGTAGTACCGGGCCACTTCCTTCTTCCTCCTCCCACCAAACAGCCTCCACCATCTCCTCCCGTTCTGGGCCACTGCTGCCCTGCCTGGCCCAGCTCGCCTCCACCCGCTGGCCCACCCCGCGCTCCGCTCCCTGGGCCGCCGCTCCACGCCAGCGCATCTCCGCCGCTGCTCGCTCGCGGGAGAGCTTCGTGCGTTGACCCTGGTCAGCGGGAGCTCCTATTCCCCGCTTTAAGCGGGTGCTAACCTTCCTCCCGCCCGAAGCGCAACTCATGGGCCGCCCGACACGGCCCAACAAAAGGTACTACCGATTTTTCTTTTTCTTTTTCGTTTTTTATTTTTCGTTTGTCCTGTTCGGAGAAAATTTCAAATCTGAAGTTTCTCCAAAGAGACGAATTTCAATTATGAACAAATTTTAAATCCAAACAAATTTAAATTTTCACTTTGAATAAATTTCAAATCTGAACAAATTTTAATTTTGAACAAATTTCAAAACCAAACATATTTTCAGTTAAAAATTCAAAGACGAACAAATTTTAATTTTGAACAAATTTAAAATTGAACAATTTTAAAATCTGAACAATTTTCTAAACAAATTCAAATATACAAATCGTTCAGATTTTGAACAAATTTTCAAATCTGATGTTTCTCCAAAAAGACGAATTTCAATTATGAACAAATTTTAAATCCAAACAAATTTAAATTTTCACTTTGAATAAATTTCAAATCTGAACAAATTTTTATTTTGAACAAATTTCAAAACCAAACAAATTTTCAAAAAAATTCAAAGACGAACAAATTTTAATTTTGAACAAATTTAAAATTGAACAATTTTAAAATCTGAACAATTTTCTAAATAAATTCAAATATACAAATCGCTCAGATTTGAAAAAGTTCAAATCAGAAATATTTCCGGATTTAAAAAAGTTCAAAAAACTTGAAAAATTCTAAGTTGAAAAAGTTAAGGTTTGAAGAAAACTTCAAAAAACTGACGTAAAATCGGAAAACCGAAGAAAAAACAAAACCAGAGAAAACGGCTAAATAGAAGAAAACCTCGAGGGAAAATCACCGTGCTCGCTACATGGGCCCCGAATAATCGGCCCTCGTGCGGAGCATCGCATCCCTCCCGCTATAAGCGGTGAATAGGAACCGCCCTGGTCAGCACGCTCTCGCTCGATGGGCGAGCCCCTTTCCCGCCCACGCGTACGGTCGTGCCTCCTCCCGCGCGAGGCAGCCGACCAAGTCTGCTGCTGCGCTTGCTCTGCTCCTGCTGCTCCTTTCTCTCTCCTGTCTGCAGATTCACCTCGATTTGCACAGCAGAGTACCGTCGCAGAGCGGTACTACCGTTTGGGGCGATTTTCAGCGTCACAAGCCACAGTGGTACCGCTTGACAAGCGGTAGTACCACTCGGCGCGAATCGACCGTTTTTCCAGCCCAACAGCTATATTTTGGAGCCCCTATTTATACCTCTCTTCCACCTCCGACCCAAATACTTCTCCCCACTCATTCTCTCTCCTCCATTGTTGACCTTGGAGAGCTTCTTCCTCCTCTTGATCCCCCCACTATTTCTTGCATATTTTTTGGGGAAAGGAGAGAGGAGATCTAGATCTAGTGCTTCACCAACTGAATCCTTCTCCAAGTGAGGGGATCTTGCTAATTGGAGTGCCTCGTGCCTCCACACCGCTCCAACGGAGACGTAGCACCCTTGGGTGTGAACTTCGGGATACATCGTCGTCTCCTCGTGCACCGGTTACTTCTCAACCCGAGCTCCTTTACCTATGCGCTTTACATTGTGATATCTATCATGCTTGATGCTATACCTATCTTGTTATCACCTTGTTGCTCATCATGCTAGCATAGGTTGTTGGAGCACTTAGGCAAACCCCTAGTTGATAGGCTTTGAGCTAAACTAGTAAACACTTAGTAGTTTTATTCCGCCTAGTTTAGCTCTCAAGTAGAAGTTTTTATACACCGCCTATTCACCCCCCTCTAGGCGACGTCCTAGTACATTCAATCATGTTTTGGGACCTGTACTATGTGTGTAATCAACAAGATGTACAATTAAAAAAGTGTGGGATGGAAATGGGTTGAAACTAACCTTTAGAGAGTTTTCAACCAAAAAATGATGGATCAGTGGTATCAACCGGAACAAATTGCTTATTATATCAGACTTTCAGATGCGGAAGATAGTTCAGTGTGGTCCGGTGTTTGTAGCTCACAACCGTTGTATGCGGTTCTTAATTATAGTGGGGTGACTCCGATGTTTATCCCTGCAGTTGTAAGCTGAATGTGCCCCCTAGGGTGCAAGTGTTTCTTTGGTTGTTATCACACAATAAATTGCTTACCCGTGACAACCTTGTGAAAAGGCAGAAAATTCATGATAAAACTTGCCTTTTATGCTCTGAAAATGAAAATGTTAACCATCTGTTCTTTTGTTGTGATATTACAAAATCATGTGGATAGAAGTTTAAACCTGGCTTGCGAAGAATTTTGGGGTCAACTTTGAAAGTGTTGCCGTGCTTGGATTAGCAATAAAAGGAATGTCGTTACTAACATGATTGTTGCTGCACTTGTGTGGTCAACTTGGAAACATCGAAATGATGTTCTGTTTGGGCGGTGCTCTTGGTCTAGATGCAGGTCCTCTGGATGCGTATGGTGAAGCTACTGAAGAGATGGCAAATTCTATGTCCAACAAAGAATTTGGAGTTCCAGGAAGGATGCGTGAAACGATTGTAAGTTAAGATGGTGGCAGCCCTAGCTCTTACAAGCAACTGAAGAATCGTAAGATACTATTGGTGGCTGGTCCAAGGACACCAGATGCGTTGATGCCGCGGGTGCTAGCAGGCGTCGCTAAAAGGATGACTTCCTATGGCTGAAAAGGAAAAGCTGCGAAGAACGGTCTTTGTGCCAAAGTTGTAAACTGGGTGTCCATTTTGATGTGTTATGTTTCCTGGGATTTGTCCTGGTTTTAGCTTGGAGTGTGTGTGAACTCAAGCTGATGTCTGTTACTTCCATTTTATTTTCTATGGAAATGGAGTGGGACGGTGGCCTGTTGATCTACAAAAAATTCAAGTAACCACAATACCTCACATTACGTCATGTCAAGTATAGATGACAGGTAGGACCAACATGTAAGTGCCATTAGGGCATCCCAACACGGCGCTTAGGCTAGACGCTAGGATTTATATCCTGTAAGTTATCGACAATTCCCACTTGAGCCTAGGATTAACGCTTGTGTCGACTCAACTTTCCGCGTTGGGTGATTGGTGCATGTACAATGGGGTGACGCCAACCTTTCCTTAGGCTTGCCACGTCGAATTTCTGCTTAATTGGAGGAGAGAGAGGGAAGAAAGAGAAGGTTGTCTTCCCTTAGCTAAAAGATGAGCTTTTATGAAATAAGAGAAAGTTATTTTCCTCATTTATTGTATTCCCTTTCCAATAAGAGATAATGCATTGTAACCTAATATTTATCGTCTTCTCTAGATGATGTGAAGTCCTAAAGCGCTCCGCATTGCCGAAGATGGTGCTAATTAGTTGATTAAAGGATTCTCTTGTACTTTTCTTATAAGAAGACTCCCTCAGAGGGAATTCCACCTTTAATTGAAGCACCCAGTCCCACACACCTGAAAGACTAAACCTAGCCGCCTTCGCCGGTCTATCGCCACCGTGGCTCAACTTCTAAAGCCCCACCCCCCCTCCCGGCGTGAAGCTTCTTCTATGGCGATGGTAGGCCCCCACCCTCCACCCGTAAGTCTAGGGCTTGCATGGAGGCTTGCACCATACTCCCCATCGCTTTCTGCCGTCTTCGATGAGCATATTGATGGGGTTCGTTGCATAGAAAACAAAAATTTTCCTACTGCAAAGCGAATAAAACCAACAGATCTAATCTATGGAACACCCAAGATCCAATCTACTAGATCTAAGCAACGAGATGGAGATGAGACTAACCCTCGAAGATTCCAAAGCCTACGAGATTAATCTCGTTGTTGGTGTAGACGATTGTCCCCGGTGCTGCAATCCGGCAGCACTTCCGTACTCGGCCGCGCGTACGGTGTCGATGAAGCTCCTTCCTCTCCCGTTCCAGCGGGCAGCGGAGGTGTGGTAGATCTCCACGGAATCCCAGCAGCACGACGGCGTGGTGGTGGTGGTGGAGGAGAATTCCTGCAGGGCTTCGCCTAAGCCGGAGCAGAAGAAACTGGGAGGGAGGAGAGGTGGCACTTTAGGGTTTCGTACGGAGCAGCAATGGCCGGCCAAACTACCCCACTATTTATAGTCGGAAGGTAGGGTTAGGGTTTCGAAACCGACCGCGCCTGGTGGGCCCACACCACACCCTGGCGCGGCCAAGGGGGGGCCCGCGCCGCCGTGTGGTGTGGCCCACTCCTGGCCTTTCTCCGTCTCCCCTTTGGACTCCGTCTGCGCGACAGAAAAATAAGAACCTCTGTTTTTATTTCGTCCAATTCCGAGAATGTTTCCAGAACAACTTTTCTTGAAATACAAAACAGCAGAATTCTTCCAACAATTCGGCTCTCTCGTGATGTCTCGGATCCTATCCGAGACTCCGAACAACATTCGGTCTCCATCTCATATTTCGAATCTACTATGCGACATCGAACCTAAGCGCGTCACCTACGGTTCGTGAACTATGCACATGGTCGAGACTCCTCTCCGAGCAATAACCAATAGCGGGATCTGGAGATCCATAATGGCTCCCACATATTCAACGATGACTTAGTGATCGATTGAACCATTTACATACGATGCCGATTCCCTTTGTCTCGCGATATTTTACTTGTCCGAGGTTTGATCATCGGTATCTCCATACCTTGTTCAACCTCGTTACGACATGTACTTTACTCGTACCGTGGTATGTGATCTCTTATGAACTATTCATATGCTTGCAAGCTAATCGGATGACATTCCACCGAGAGGGCCCAGAGTATATCTATCCGTCATCGGGATGGACAAATCCCACCGTTGATCCATATGCCTCAACTCACACTTTCCAAATACTTAATCCCACCTTTATTGTCACCCATTTACGCAATGACGTTTGATGTAATCAAAGTACCCTTTCGGTGTAAGTGATTTACATGATCTCATGGTCGAAGGATTATGACAACTATGTATCGAAAGCTTATAGCAAATGAACTTAATGACTTGATCTTATGCTACGCTCATTTGGGTGTGTGTCCATTATATCATTCAACCAATGACATAACCTTGTTATTAATAACATCCAATGTTCATGATCACGAAACCATGATCATCTATTAATCAACAAGCTAGTTATACAAGAGGCTTACTAGGGACTCCTTGTTGTTTACATAACACACATGTATCAATGTTTCGGTTAATACAATTATAGCATGGTATATAAACATTTATCATAAACACAAAGATATTATAATAACCACTTTATTATTGCCTCTTGGGCATATCTCCAACAGTCTCCCACTTGCACTAGAGTCAATAATCTAGATTACATTGTAAGGTACCTAACACCCATGGCATTCTGGTGTTGGTCATGCTTTGCCCTTGGGAGAGCTTTAGTCAACGGATCTGCAACATTCAGATCCGTGTGTACTTTGCAAATCTCTACTTCACCATCTTCGATGTACTCGCGAATCGAATGAAAACGCAGCTTGATATGCTTTAGCTTCTTGTGTGACCTTGGTTCCTTTGCATTGGCGATGGCACCCGTGTTGTCACAATAAATGACTAGCGGGTCCAATGCACTAGGAACCACACCAAGCTCAACAATGAACCTTTTCATCCATACCGCTTCCGATGAAGCCTCTGAAGCCGCTATATATTCAGATTCTGTTGAAGATTTCGCCACCGTGCACTGCTTGGAACTGCTCCAGCTTACTGCCGCACCATTCAATATAAACACGTACCCAGACTGAGACTTAGAGTCATCAGGATCGGTGTTCCAACTTGCATCGGTGTAACTAGTTACAACGAGCTCTTGGTCACCGCCATAACAAAGAAACATATCCTTAGTCCTTTTCAAGTACTTCAGGATATTCTTGACCGCTGTCCAGTGTTCCATTCCTGGATCACTTTGATATCTGCTGGTCAAACTAACAGCATGTGCTATATCTGTTGGAGATATGCCCAAGAGGCAATAATAAATGGTTATTATATATCTTTGTGTTTATGATAATGTTTACATACCATGCTATAATTGTATTAACCGAAACATTAGTACATGTGTGATATGTAGACAAACAAGAAGTCCCTAGTATGCCTCTTAAACTAGCTTGTTGATTAATGGATGATTAGTTTCATAATCATGAACATTGGATGTTATTAATAACAAGGTTATGTCATTTTATGAATGATGTAATGGACACACCCAATTAAGCGTAGCATAAGATCTCGTCATTAAGTTATTTGCTATAAGCTTTTGATACATAGTTACCTAGTCCTTATGACCATGAGATCATGTAAATCACTTATACCGGAAAGGTACTTTGATTACACCAAACACCACTGCGTAAATGGGTGGCTATAAAGGTGGGATTAAGTATCCGGAAAGTATGAGTTGAGGCATATGGATCAACAGTGGGATTTGTCCATCCCGATGACGGATAGATATACTCTGGGCCCTCTCGGTGGAATGTCGTCTAATGTCTTGCAAGCATATGAATAAGTTCATAAGAGACCACATACCACGGTACGAGTAAAGAGTACTTGTCAGAGACGAGGTTGAACAAGGTATAGAGTGATACCGAAGATCAAACCTCGGACAAGTAAAATATCGCGAGACAAAGGGAATTGGTATTGTATGTGAATGGTTCATTCGATCACTAAAGTCATCGTTGAATATGTGGGAGCCATTATGGATCTCCAGATCCCGCTATTGGTTATTGGTCGGAGTGAGTACTCAACCATGTCCGCATAGTTCACGAACCGTAGGGTGACACACTTAAAGTTGGATGTTGAAATGGTAGAACTTGAATATGGAATGGAGTTCGAATATTTGTTCGGAGTCCCGGATGAGATCCCGGACATCACAAGGAGTTCCGGAATGGTCCGGAGAATAAGATTCATATATAGGAAGTCATATTCCAAGTTTGGAAATGATCCGGTGCATTTATGGCAGGTTCTAGAAGGTTCTAGAAAAGTCCGGAAGAAATCACCATGGAAAGTAGAGTCCCGGAGGGACTCCACCTTGCATGACCAGCCAACCCTAAAGGGGAGGAGTCCAAGGTGGACTCCCCTAGGGTGGCCGGCCAACCCCCCTCATGGAAGGGGGGAATCCCACCCCAAGTGGGATTCCCACCTTGGGTAGGTTTCCCTACATATGGGAGGTTTCATTGTTGGGGTCTTATTCGAAGACTTGGATACCAACACTTGGGGATTTCCACCTATATAATGAGGAGGAGAGGGAGGGGGCTGCCCACTCTTGGCCGCACCACCTAGGGCTGCCCTTGGCCGGCGCCCTAGCCTCCCCCTCTCTCCCCAAACCCTAGCGGTATCTCTCCTCCACCACATCCCGCACGCTTAGCGAAGCTCCGCCGGATTTCTCCATCACCACCGACACCACGCCGTCGTGCTATCGGATTCAAGAGGAGCTACTACTTCCGCTGCCCGCTGGAACGGGGAGGTGGACGTCGTCTTCATCAACAACCGAACGTGTGACCGAGTACGGAGGTGCTGCCCGTTCGTGGCGCCGGAACCGATCGTGATCAAGATCTTCTACGCGCTTTTGCAAGCGGCAAGTGATCGTCTACCGCAGCAATAAGAGCCTACTCTTATAGGCTTTGGAATCTCTTCAAGGGTTAGTCTTGATCATCGCTACCGTCTTCTAGATTGCATCTTGGCTTGGATTGCGTGTTCGCGATAGGAAATTTTTTGTTTTCTATGCTACGTTTTCCTACAGTGGTATCAGAGCCGTGTCTATGCATAGATGGTTGCACGAGTAGAACACAATGGTTTTGTGGGCGTTGATGCTTATGTTGTCTTTAGTTTGAGTACTTTGCATCTTTGTGGCATAGTGGGATGAAGCGGCTCGGGCTAACTTTACATGACCGCGTTCATGAGATTTGCTCCACGCTCGACATGCAACTTGTATTGCATAAGTGGCTTTGCGGGTGTCTGTCTCTCCTACTATAGTGAAGATTCAATTTACTCTTCTATTGACAACACTAGTATCACCGTTGTGGTTCATGTTCGTAGGTAGATTAGATCTCACTCGAAAACCCTAAACCACGTAAAATATGCAAACCAAATTAGAGACGTCTAACTTGTTTTTGCAGGGTTTGGTGATGTGATATGGCCATAATATGATGATGAATATGTATGAGATGATCATTATTGTATTGTGGCAACCGGCAGGAGCCTTATGGTTGTCTTTATATTTCATGTTGAGTAGTATTTCAAAGTAGTTGTAATAGTTGCTACATGAGGTGAACAATCATGAAGACGGCGCCATGGACCTTGACGCTACGCCGACGATGATGGAGATCATGCCCGTTGATGATGGAGATCATGTCCGTGCTTTGGAGATGAAGATCGAAGGCGCAAAGACAAAAGGGCCATATCATATCACATATGAATGCATGTGATGTTAATCCTTTATGCATCTTATTTTGCTTAGATCGCGACGGTAGCATTATAAGATGATTCCTCACATTAATATCAAGATAATAAAGTGTTCTCCCCTCGTATGCACCGTTGCTAAAGTTCGTCGTTTCGAAGCATCTCGTGATGATCGGATGTGATAGACTCAACGTTCACAAACAACGGGTGTAAGCCATGTTGCACACGCGGAATACTTGGGTTTGCTTGACGAGACTAGCATGTACAGACATGGCCTCGGGACAACGGAAACCGAAAGGTTGAACACGAGTCATATGGATGATATGATCAACATGTTGATGTTCACCATTGAAGCTACATCATCTCACGTGATGATCGGTTTTGGTGTAGTGGATCTGGATCGTGTACCACTTAACAACTATGAGGGATGTTGTATTAAGTAGGAGTTCATTAGTAATTAGATTAAAACATGAACTAATTATCATAAACATAGTCTGAGTAGTATTTTGAATTAATTTGTAGTATTGGCATCCGTTATTCTACCAAGCGCTAGTCTTGTTATTGAGATAGAAATACTGTTAAAATCTGACAAGAAACTTTACGGACTGGTACCGTATTGTTAAAGAATCAAGAAATGATTAAGTCCTATTGCAAACTTTTAGTAAACCTCACATTGTTGATTCAAAGAACAATGGTTTCAATTAGTACCTAAAATCATCTTGTCTCCATGAAACTTGAAGTTCAAATCCGTTTGAAATTAAAGTAAGGAGCTGGAAATTTTGTTTTCAGAATAAGCGAGGTATAAGATATATGTGATATCTAAGACCTTATTGCAAGTTGATAGAATATAATTTGGTGAGAGTACATAAACTCATAAGTTTTATGGGAATGTACGAAGGTTGAAGACGCCAGGCGTCCCAATCCTCCAACTATTGGGGCACTAACGATATTCGCATATCCATGAAGTGATCGTCTTTAGTATGCACCGTTGCTAAGACTCGTCGTTTCGAAGCATCTCGTGATGATCGGGTGTTATAGATTCCACGAGTGCATACAACGGGTGCAAGCCAGATTTGCACATGCGAATACTAAAGTTAAACTTTACGAGCCTAGCATGTACAGACATGGTCTCGGAAAGTCGTCATGATATGATAGATAAAATTATGAGTGAAATTGTTCATCATATTACAAAGTTACTAATAGTGAAATCTGGAACACTTGTCATATGATGATCAACTTTAAAGTAAGAACCTCAAGGTTATTGGTATTTGACCAACAAACCTAGAAGTTATTGAAGGTGAAGTGTTTTCTGAGAATGAGGAAAACTAAAAGAGAAACTACAAAAGATATTTTGGCAGAAAGAAAGAAAAGACTAGAAAGTCTAGCTCAGGTGTATATACATGATATACATGTTATGGATGTATTCCTTGTTTTGTCACATAATGAAATTCTTGGGTATTTGTACCAGATTGGTTGGTATGAGATGTCATACAATACAACGCAATACAAGAATACAATGGCCTAAGTGACTGATAAGGAATATGGTAATAATGCACATCTGGAACATAATAAAGTGTTATTATGTTTGTCGTTGGCATTCTACCTAGCCCTTAGAATTTATAATAAAGAACTTAATAATTGTTATTTTGCTCTAGTCAAATGAAAACAATGAGTTGTTCAAATTATGACATTACTCCATGTACGATGGATAAGTTATTATAAATCTTAATGGTAAAACACACATACATAACACTGACGCTAAAATGCCGTAAGGCAAATGATTTGAATTCCACTCATTAGTGGAACCGCCATTTAGGTCATGTTAGAAAGGAATGTATGAAGAAACTCCATGCAGATGGATTTTTGGAGTCACATGATTTTTTGAATCATTTGGCACTTGCAAATCTCTTCTAAAAAGAATGACTTAAATACCGTTCATAGGCCAAGAGTTGAACGGGCAACTAACTTAGTGGAAACATACATGATGATGTATGTGGTTCACTGGGCATAGTTGTGTGCGGGAGATTCTTCTACTTCATGAAAATTTCCAACAATGAATTGAGTATATATGTATATATTCGATAAGGAAGAAGTTTGAAACATTTGAATGGATTCAAATAAATTTCAGCATGAGGTGGAAATCATCGTAATAGAAAAGTCAAATATCTATGATTGGATCATAGTGGAAATATTTGAATTACGAGTTTTAGCGAACATCTAAGAGAGTTATGAAGTTGTTCTACAACTCACGTTTCTTGGAGTATCATAGTGATGATGGAGTATCCGAGAGATGTATCCAAACCTTGTTGGATCAATGATGAGATAAAATATTGATGCCATTATATTTTTGGGGATTATGCTTTAGAGACTACCGCTTTTACACTGAATAGAGCATCATCATGATCCGTTGAAATGACACCATACGAGTTATGGCATGGGTATGAAACCTAATAGTTATTTCTTAAATTTTGGTATGCATAGCATAAGGTAAATAAAGTTTACAACCAAAATCGGATGTATGTCTTTGTTGGTTATCCCAAAGAATTAATTGGGAATTCTTTCCACTATGGAGACAAAGACAAAAGTGTTTGTCGATGTTTCTTACTTATTTCCAAGAAATTGTTTTTAGCGAAGTATTTGAGTGGGAGGACAATAGAACTTGATAAAGTTTATGAACCTGAGCATAATGATCAGAGTAGCGTAGCATCGGAATTAGTTCCGGAAGCGGCCACGATGATCATGGCTCCCATGTCTACAAAATGTTATAGTCATGGAGATCAAAGTACTTATTGAACCTTGTAGGTATGATTTACTTTGTGATCAAATAAATGATTTGTGAACAAAGGATTGTTTTTGAACAATGATAAACCAACTACAAACAAAGAAGTTATGATGGGCCCTGACTCCGTTAAAATGGCTATACGCCATGAAATCCAAGATAGATGAATACTTTTTGAAAGTAAATGGATCTATAAAATTGATGAACTTGGATGGAATATCCTTGAATAAGCTCGACTTGTCGAAAAGTTGTTTACGACAAAGTTCAAAGAGTTGACTACGATAAGATTAGATCTTCCGTAGTAATGCTTATAGTCTATGTGGATTATTCTAGTAATCGCTACATATTTCTTTCATGAGATATGATAGTAGGATGGCAAAATACATTACTTAACAGAAGTGTGTATTAAAGGTGTATACAAGATACAACCAATTGTTTTGCTAGTCCGTGGAATACTAGATAGGTATACGAACTTCAATTGGATGAAGTGAGTATCGCGGAGTTGGAATCTTCACCGGATGAAATAGTCAAAGAGTTTTGATTTCATCAGAAACGATGAAGGTGCTTGCATTTGCAAGAAATTAAGTGGGAGCGCTAAGACACATTTATAATACTTTATGTAGGTGACATATAGTTGGTTATAAATGATGTAATTATATACTTGATTAAAAGGTTTCATTGAGAATTAACTTCAATGAAAGGATATGGACTAAAACAAATTTAGTGTCAAGATCTATGAAGATAGATTGAAACACATAAATAAGTTTAAGTCAAAGTACATATGATGGATATTGAAGTAGTTCAATATAGAAATATTAAGAAAATGTTCTTGTCATGTGAAGGTTTAACAAGACTTGAGTGTATCTGACACTCAATGAGTAAAAACACATGAGTGATTATAGATCACGAATAACATGTACACAATCAGATATCATGTGCTATAAAGTGTTATGAGCATATACCAGAATGATTCATATGATGATCATTGAACGACAGTAAGAATATCCTTGAGTACTTTAGAAGAACTAAGGATATATATATATTTTTGTATGAAGAAATGACAAACAAATCGCTGTAAGGTGTTACACCGATATTGGTTTTGTCACATATAAAATATAATTTCAAATCTCAAATTAGACTAAGTGTTGTTTAAAAGGTAGCACAATGAGCTAGAAGTTGTCTATGCTAGATTTAGAAGAGTTCTAAATATTGTGATGGATTCTACAAAAGAAGGCAGAATATGTCATTGTTTTGACAATGACAAAGGATGTTAAGTCAGGAGGTTCTTTGAGAACTTGGTGTAGTTCCGACAAAGTCAGAACTTTGAAGCTATATTGTGTGTGACAATATTAGTGACATATTTCAGACCGCGGAATTAAGGTTCCACCAGAGGACTAAGCATATATGCCGACTCATTTGGAAAATGAGTGATGCGCTGAGACGCATATGAATTGCAAAATACATACGTTTCTGAGCATGTCAGAACCGTTGACTAAAACCTCTCCCGTGAGCAAAACATGATAAAGCACCGGAAGGCCAAGGTGTTATATCTTTACATATGTAAACTAGATTATTGACTCTAGTGCAAGTGGGAGACTGTTGGAGATATGCCCAAGAGGCAATAATAAATGGTTATTATATATCTTTGTGTTTATGATAATTTTTACATACCATGCTATAATTGTATTAACCGAAACATTAGTACATGTGTGATATGTAGACAAACAAGAAGTCCCTAGTATGCCTCTTAAACTAGCTTGTTGATTAATGGATGATTAGTTTCATAATCATGAACATTGGATGTTATTAATAACAAGGTTATGTCATTTTATGAATGATGTAATGGACACACCCAATTAAGCGTAGCATAAGATCTCGTCATTAAGTTATTTGCTATAAGCTTTTGATACATAGTTACCTAGTCCTTATGACCATGAGATCATGTAAATCACTTATACCGGAAAGGTACTTTGATTACACCAAACACCACTGCGTAAATGGGTGGCTATAAAGGTGGGATTAAGTATCCGGAAAGTATGAGTTGAGGCATATGGATCAACAGTGGGATTTGTCCATCCCGATGACGGATAGATATACTCTGGGCCCTCTCGGTGGAATGTCGTCTAATGTCTTGCAAGCATATGAATAAGTTCATAAGAGACCACATACCACGGTACGAGTAAAGAGTACTTGTCAGGAGACGAGGTTGAACAAGGTATAGAGTGATACCGAAGATCAAACCTCGGACAAGTAAAATATCGCGAGACAAAGGGAATTGGTATTGTATGTGAATGGTTCATTCGATCACTAAAGTCATCGTTGAATATGTGGGAGCCATTATGGATCTCCAGATCCCGCTATTGGTTATTGGTCGGAGTGAGTACTCAACCATGTCCGCATAGTTCACGAACCGTAGGGTGACACACTTAAAGTTGGATGTTGAAATGGTAGAACTTGAATATGGAATGGAGTTCGAATATTTGTTCGGAGTCCCGGATGAGATCCCGGACATCACGAGGAGTTCCGGAATGGTCCGGAGAATAAGATTCATATATAGGAAGTCATATTCCAAGTTTGGAAATGATCCGTGCATTTATGGCAGGTTCTAGAAGGTTCTAGAAAAGTCCGGAAGAAATCACCATGGAAAGTAGAGTCCCGGAGGGACTCCACCTTGCATGACCAGCCAACCCTAAAGGGGAGGAGTCCAAGGTGGACTCCCCTAGGGTGGCCGGCCAACCCCCCTCATGGAAGGGGGGAATCCCACCCCAAGTGGGATTCCCACCTTGGGTAGGTTTCCCTACATATGGGAGGTTTCATTGTTGGGGTCTTATTCGAAGACTTGGATACCAACACTTGGGGATTTCCACCTATATAATGAGGAGGAGAGGGAGGGGGCTGCCCACTCTTGGCCGCACCACCTAGGGCTGCCCTTGGCCGGCGCCCTAGCCTCCCCCTCTCTCCCCAAACCCTAGCGGTCTCTCTCCACCACATCCCGCACGCTTAAGCGAAGCTCCGCCGGATTTCTCCATCACCACCGACACCACGCCGTCGTGCTGTCGGATTCAAGAGGAGCTACTACTTCTGCTGCCCGCTGGAATGGGGAGGTGGACGTCGTCTTCATCAACAACCGAACGTGTGACCGAGTACGGAGGTGCTGCCCGTTCGTGGCGCCGGAACCGATCGTGATCAAGATCTTCTACGCGCTTTTGCAAGCGGCAAGTGATCGTCTACCGCAGCAATAAGAGCCTACTCTTATAGGCTTTGGAATCTCTTCAAGGGTTAGTCTTGATCATCCCCTCGTTGCTACCGTCTTCTAGATTGCATCTTGGCTTGGATTGCGTGTTCGCGATAGGAAAATTTTTGTTTTTATGCTACGTTTTCCTATATCCGGTCTAGTACACAGCATGGCGTACATGATAGAGCCTACTGCCGAAGCATAGGGGATCTTGCTCATCCTCTCTCTTTCATCTGCCGTAGCCGGACCTTGAGTCTTACTCAAGACCTTACCTGGCAACATAGGTAAGAACCCTTTCTTGCTTTCATCCATTCTAAACTTCTTTAGAATCTTGTCCAGGTATGTACTCTGTGAAAGGCCTATTAGGCGTCTTGATCTATCTCTATAAATCTTGATGCCTAAAATGTATGCTGCTTCACCAAGGTCTTTCATTGAAAAAGACTTATTCAAATAACCTTTAATGCTGCTTAAAAGTTCTATATCATTCCCAATCAATAATATGTCATCTACATATAATATCAGGAATGCTACAGAACTCCCACTCACTTTCTTGTAAATACAGGCCTCACCATGAGTCCGTATAAAACCGAAGTCTTTGATCACTCTATCAAAGCGTAGGTTCCAACTCCGGGATGCTTGCTTCAGTCCATAAATGGAACGCTGAAGTTTGCATACCTTGTCAGCATTTTTAGGATCGACAAAACCTTTGGGTTGTACCATATACAACTCTTCCTCAATGTCACCATTAAGGAACGCCGTTTTGACATCCATCTGCCAAATCTCATAATCGAAAAATGCAGCTATTGCTAACAAAATCCTCACAGACTTTAGCTTCGCTACAGGTGAGAAAGTCTCATCGTAGTCAACTCCTTGAATTTGTCGGAAACCCTTTGCGACAAGTCGAGCTTTATAGACAGTAATATTACCATCAGCATCTGTTTTTCTCTTGAAGATCCATTTATTCTCGACAGCCTTGCGGCTATCAGGTAAGTCTACCAAAGTCCATACTTTGTTATCATACATGGATCCCATTTCGGATTTCATGGCTTCTTGCCATTTGTTGGAATCTGGGCTCATCATCGCTTCTTCATACGTCGCAGGGTCCTCATCATTGTCGTCCACAATCATGACATTTAGACAGGGATCATACCAATCAGGAGTGGTACGTTCCCTCGTCGATCTGCGAGGTTCAGTAGCTTCCTCGTTCGAAGTTTCATGATCTTCATCATTTGCTTCCTCTCCTATCGGTGCAGGCTGCACAGGAATTTCTTCCGGCACTGCGCTACTCTGATCTATGAGAGAAGGTTCATCAACCTCGTCGAGTTCTACTTTTCTTCCAGTCACTTCTTTAGTGAGAAACTCCTTCTCAAGAAAGGATCCGTTCTTGGCAACAAAGATTTTGCCTTCGGATCTGTGATAGAAAGTATACCCAATTGTTTCTTTAGGGTATCCTATGAAGACGCATTTCTCCGCTTTGGGTTCTAGCTTGTCAGGTTGTAACTTCTTTACATAAGCATCGCAACCCCAAACTTTAAGGAACGACAGCTTAGGTTTCTTCCCAAACCATAATTCATACGGTGTCGTTTCAACGGATTTAGATGGTGCCCTATTTAAAGTGAATGCGGCTGTCTCTAAAGCATAACCCCAAAACGATAGTGGCAAATCGGTAAGAGACATCATAGAACGAACCATATCTAAGAGAGTTCGATTACGACGTTCGGACACACCATTGCGTTGTGGTGTTCCCGGCGGTGTCAACTGTGAAAGTATTCCGCATTTCTTTAAATGCATGCCAAACTCATAACTCAGATATTCGCCTCCGCGATCAGAACGCAGAAACTTAATCTTCTTGTTACGTTGATTTTCTACTTCACTTTGGAATTCCTTGAACTTCTCAAAAGTCTCGGACTTGTGTTTCATAAAGTAAATATACCCATATCTACTCAGATCATCCGTGAAGGTTAGAACATAACGATAACCACCGCGCGATGCTACGCTCATTGGTCCGCACACATCGGTATGTATGATTTCCAACAAGTCTGTAGCTCGCTCCATTGTACCAGAAAATGGAGTCTTAGTCATTTTTCCCATTAGACATGCTTCGCATCTGTCAAGTGACTCAAAGTCAAGTGACTCAAGAAGTCCATCGGAATGGAGTTTCTTCATGCGCTTCACTCCAATATGACCAAGACGACAGTGCCACATATAAGTAGAATTATCATTCAATTTAATTCGCTTAGCATCAATGTTATGAACATGTGTATCACTACTATCGAGATTTAACAAGAATAAACCATTCATCTCAGGTGCATGGCCATAAAAGACATTACTCATATAAATCGAACAACCATTATTCTCAGACTTAAACGAATAACCGTCTTGCATCAAACAAGATCCAGATATAATGTTCATGCTCAACGCAGGTACCAAATAACAATTATTAAGGTTTAAAACTAATCCCGAAGGTAGATGTAGGGGGAGCGTGCCGACGGCGATCACATCGACCTTGGATCCATTTCCAACGCGCATCGTCACCTCGTCCCTTGCCAGGCTTCGTTTATTCCGCAGTTCCTGTTTCGAGTTACAAATGTGAGCAACCGAACCAGTATCAAATACCCAGGCACTACTACGAGAACCAGTAAGATAGACATCTATAACATGTATATCAAATATACCTTTCTTCTTGGCGTGGCCGCTCTTCAGATCGGCCAAGTATTTGGTGCAGTTCCGCTTCCAGTGCCCCTTCCCCTGGCAGTAGTAGCACACAGTCTCAGGCTTAGGACCAGCCTTAGGCTTCTCAGGAGGCGCTGCAACTTTCTTGCCGCCCTTCTTGAAGTTGCCCTTGTTAGGCTTGCCCTGTTTCTTGAAACTGGTGGTCTTGTTGACCATCAACACTTGGTTCTCCTTCTTTATTTCTACTTCAGCAGACTTCAGCATGGAGAAGAGTTCAGGTAACTCTTTGTTCATGTTCTGCATGTTGTAGTTCATCACGAAGTTCTTGTAACTTGGTGGCAGTGATTGGAGGACACGATGAATACCCAGCTTGTTAGGGATCACAATCCCCAAGTCACTGAGCTTCTTCGCATGTCCGGACATGGCGAACATGTGCTCACTAACGGAGCTGCCCTCTTCCATCATGCAGTTAAAGAACTGTTTCGAGGCCTCATAGCTCTCCACGGCCGCATGAGTCTCAAAGATAAGTTTGAGCTCACGCATCATCTCACATGGGTCGTGGTGCTCAAAACGCTTTTGGAGCTCTGCCTCTAAACTGCACAAGATGGCACACTGAACTTCGGAGTACCGAGTTACCCGAGTCTCATAAACATTCTTTATGTCCTCGGACACTGCAGGAGGTGGTGGGGGACCTAGCGGTGCTTCGAGCACAAATTGCATGCTCACGCCAGTGAGGAAAATCCTCACATGACGGGACCAGTCAGTGAAGTTGCTACCATTGCCCTTAAGCTTTTCTTTCTCTAGGAACTGGTTAAAATTGATGGAGGGGGCGCCATGATCTACAACATATTTGCAAAGAGTTTAGACTAAGTTTATGATAAAATGAGTTCAGTTTTAATTCTTAAATTAACTAGGTGAACTCCCACTCAAAACAACATCCCTCGCATTGTCTTAGTGATTACACGAACCAAATCCACTACACCAAGTCCGATCTTCACGAGAAAAGATGTAGCTTCAAAGGTGAACACTCAAAGTGTTCATCATATCATTCATATGACTCATGCTCTACCTTTCGGTATCCCGTGTTCCGAGACCATGTCTGTACATGCTAGGCTCGTCAAGGCAACCTTAGTATCCGCGTGTGCAAATCTGGCTTGCACCCGTTGTATGCACATGTAGAGTCTATCACACCCGATCATCACGAGATGCTTCGAAACGACAAGTCTTAGCAACGGTGCATACTTAGGATGAACACTTTATTATCTTGATATTTAGTGAGAGGGATCATCTTATAATGCTACCGTCGCGATCTAAGCAAAATAAGATGCATAAAAGGATTAACATCACATGCAATTCATAATGTGTGATATGATATGGCCTTTCTTCTTGTGCTTTTGATCTCCATCTCCAAAGCACGGACATGATCTCCATCATCACCAGCATGGCGTCAAGGTCAGTGGCGCCGCTTCATGGTTGTCCATCACTTATAGCTACTATAACAACTACTTGAAATAAAGCTATTACATGATGAATAGACACGCAGGTCTTTAACAAAAATTAAAGACAACCATTAGGCTCCTGCCGGTTGCCATAATACAATAATGAACATCTCATACATCAAATATAATCATCATCACATCATGGCCATATCACATCACCAAACCCTGCAAAAACAAGTTAGACGCCTCTAATTTGGTTTGCATCTTTTACGTGGTTTAGGGTTTTCGAGTAAGATCCAATCTACCTACGAACATGAACCACAACGGTGATACTAGTGTTGACAATAGAAGTGCAAATTACAATCTTCACTATGGTGGGAGAGACAGACACCCGCAAAGCCACTTATGCAATACAAGTTGCATGTCAAGCGTGGAGCAAGTCTCATGAGACGCGGTCATGTAAAGTTAGCCCGGGCCGCTTCATCCCACCATCCCGCAAGAAGCAAAGTACACAAACTAAAGCAACAAAAGCATCACCGCCCACAAACCATTGTGTTCTACTCGTGCAACAGATCTATGCATAGACGTGGCTCTGATACCACTGATGGGGTTCGTTGCATAGAAAACAAAAATTTTCCTACCGCAAAGCGAATAAAACCAACAGATCTAATCTATGGAACACCCAAGATCCAATCTACTAGATCTAAGCAACGAGATGGAGATGAGACTAACCCTCGAAGATTCCAAAGCCTACGAGATTAATCTCGTTGTTGGTGTAGACGATCGTCCCCGGTGCTGCAATCCGGCAGCACTTCCGTACTCGGTCGCGCGTACGGTGTCGATGAAGCTCCTTCCTCTCCCCGTTCCAGCGGGCAGCGGAGGTGTGGTAGATCTCCACGGAATCCCAGCAGCACGACGGCGTGGTGGTGGTGGTGGAGAAGAATTCCTGCAGGGCTTCGCCTAAGCCGGAGCAGAAGAAACTGGGAGGGAGGAGAGGTGGCACTTTAGGGTTTCGTACGGAGCAGCAATGGCCGGCCAAACTACCCCACTATTTATAGTCGGAAGGTAGGGTTAGGGTTTCGCGAAACCGAGATCGAGGGTGGGCCCACACCACACCCTGGCGCGGCCAAGGGGGGGCCCGCGCCGCCGTGTGGTGTGGCCCACTCCTGGCCTTTCTCCGTCTCCCCTTTGGACTCCGTCTGCGCGACAGAAAAATAAGAACCTCTGTTTTTATTTCGTCCAATTCCGAGAATGTTTCCAGAACAACTTTTCTTGAAATACAAAACAGCAGAATTCTTCCAGAACAATTCCGGCTCTCCTCGTGATGTCTCGGATCCTATCCGAGACTCCGAACAACATTCGGTCTCCATCTCATATTCCGAATCTACTTATGCGACATCGAACCTTAAGCGCGTCACCCTACGGTTCGTGAACTATGCAGACATGGTCGAGACTCCTCTCCGAGCAATAACCAATAGCGGGATCTGGAGATCCATAATGGCTCCCACATATTCAACGATGACTTAGTGATCGATTGAACCATTTACATACGATGCCGATTCCCTTTGTCTCGCGATATTTTACTTGTCCGAGGTTTGATCATCGGTATCTCCATACCTTGTTCAACCTCGTTACCGACAAGTACTCTTTACTCGTACCGTGGTATGTGATCTCTTATGAACTATTCATATGCTTGCAAGCTAATCAGATGACATTCCACCGAGAGGGCCCAGAGTATATCTATCCGTCATCAGGATGGACAAATCCCAATGTTGATCCATATGCCTCAACTCACACTTTCCAAATACTTAATCCCACCTTTATTGTCACCCATTTACGCAATGACGTTTGATGTAATCAAAGTACCCTTTCGGTGTAAGTGATTTACATGATCTCATGGTCGAAGGATTATGACAACTATGTATCGAAAGCTTATAGCAAATGAACTTAATGACTTGATCTTATGCTACGCTCATTTGGGTGTGTGTCCATTATATCATTCAACCAATGACATAACCTTGTTATTAATAACATCCAATGTTCATGATCACGAAACCATGATCATCTATTAATCAACAAGCTAGTTATACAAGAGGCTTACTAGGGACTCCTTGTTGTTTACATAACACACATGTATCAATGTTTCGGTTAATACAATTATAGCATGGTATATAAACATTTATCATAAACACAAAGATATTATAATAACCACTTTATTATTGCCTCTTGGGCATATCTCCAACACATATGTGGATGATGGCAACTCTCCTTACTAGATGGTGCGACGGTAGGGTGGGTGGGATGGAAAAATGAGAGAGTGTGGAATCGGGGTAGAAAGAGAAGAGGATGCGGTTTGGGTGAGTCCTATCGGATAGTGTGTGTCCCTACACGACCGAACATCGATACGTTCACCCCGTAAGGAGGCACTTCGTGTTCAATCTGTGCACGAGGTTGGTGTCGTGGCAAAGCTTCCGAGGGACATGCGACTTCCAGGTCAACCCATCCCTATACATGCTCTGCAAGATCCTCTACTAGTGTCTCCTTTGACATGCTCTGCAAGAGCCTCGGCTTCACAACCAGCGATGGTGAGATCCTGCCAGAGGAGTCTTTGAGGGGCGGCACCACCATGGAAGACGGCGAGGAGAGGTTTATCTGGTGTAGGGTGCACTCCATGGAGTGACATGTCGTGGAACTCGACTTTAGGCCAGGTGGCGTCCGGACATAGTGCAGCCGGTGACCTCAAATTGCATGAAAAATTGGTTTTGCAACTAGGTTGTAATTAATGAGTGATGTTGGTCAGGTGAACTTCGATACCAATTCAACTAGGTTGTAATTAATGAGTGATCTTGGTCAGGTGAACTTCTATGCTAGTCCACTTATGGAAAATTGTTACGATGCAATTAATCAGCTCATTTCTATTTAAACAGTTAATTACTTGAAGTTATTTGGCTTTGACCAAATGAACACATGCCCGAGTATAATTCCTCCGGAGTCAGGATCTCGACACGTTTCACAGACTCCGCCACTTAAGCAGGAGACACAAACATAGGATGACGAGCCGCCTATGGCCAAGGTTTTCGGAGAAAGCTCATCCCCCTCAAGAACGTAGGTTGTCTTCTAGTCCTCGGCAAAGCCACATCCATCCTCATTGACAGGGTGATAACTTTATCTATGTGTGAGAGGTTTAGACTTTCTCCATGCATGTGTGAACCATTATTTAACGTATGCGGCATATTTCTATCTTTTTCTATCCATGTTCCTTTCAAACTTCCTAAATACTACTATTTTGGAAATCCCCATTAGGATAAGCTTGAATACAATAAATATTGTGACACACTCCAATAGTAAATGAACGCACACATCTCAATGATGAAATTAAAATACTACATACAACACATTTTATTAGGAAGCTACAATTTTCCATTTTAACACGGTACAACTGGAATTAAGATACATTCAAATACATAATTTGAAATACTACTACTTTAATTAAGATACAACGGGTCACGACAATTAAGATACTAGGATAGAAGTCTACTGAGTCAAGTATCCATATTTTCTTTTTTCCATCATCAGCTTCTTCTGTTGCATTGGCCTCACGAGCCTTTTATTTATTTATCTGCCACATGGAGCTCCTCGCGCTTACGTTCCTCCTCCTTCGTGGGGAGCCTAATTTCCACGTTTTTCCTTGATAACTCATCAAAGAAACGCCATTGCTCATCACTATCTTTTTGAACTCTCTCTTGCTCCTCTTTCTCCAGCGTTGCAAACTTTTCCCCACCCTCCTACATGTATATGATTTTTGTATGCACGGCGTCTCCTTTCACGAATGCCACACGTTGACCAATCCATCATCTGCGTTTCAATCCAACGATAGCACATGCAGAGGGATGGAGGAGCCTGTACAACAAATAAAAACGTTGATAAAAGATCAACAATAACACAAATAATATGTCTATTAATTATGGTTAAAACATACCAAATGTGAAGTTGCAACGGGTGGATCGACACACATAAAATACTACATATGCAATCAATAAAAAAATCCGTCACCTCCTTCACCTTGCAAGAAGTGGCAGAGATACAAACAAATTCCTTGGCGGGCCAAGCTAAATGAGAGCAAAAAATATGTGTCGTAGTTGCCAGAAATTCGGGGCTACATACTTTTTTCTTCCAAATTATAAAATCCCTAACTAAGATTCTGGGAAATAAATAAACCTATATGTGCTATGTTAGGGCCTGTTTGGTTGCGTGCAACCTATATGTGTATGTAACCTTTTTGTGACTTGAATACATGGGGTGTCATGAATTGAATTCCCAACAACAATATAGTAGTCCATATTAAATTGCAACTCGAATGTCGATAGACATGTTATTGCAAAGTGATGCCTTTGTTGTCATTGCAAAGTGATGCCTTTCTTGTTATCGCAAATTGTGATGAAGAATTTTCGTGGTGAGAGATTGATAGCCTCTATGAAAAATTTTGCATGACAATTTAAGGGTTGTGCAAATCCTGCCAACACATTGATTCTGGTCACCAGATGATTCGTTGCGCCACAGGTACAAGGCACAAGTATCTGAGTCATGCATAAATTTATTAGCACAGTAAGACTTCTTTTAGTGACCCACATAAATTGTATCAAAGTTTTGTAGTTCACATTTTGTGTTGTATCTTAAGCTGAAAACCCGACTAGTCACATAATTAGCATGAGTAGTTGAGTTTTCTTTTTTTTCGCGAATTTGCATGAGTAGTTGAGTGGGCCTGGAATTTATTACGTCAGTAAGGTCCCTTTTGCTACTAGCTATGATTTTTATTTATTTTTGTTGGGGCATTGACTCACTTGATATTTGACCATTCACTAATATGGTCTCCATTATTTGCCGACGTGGACTCACAATGGAAACAAACCGATGCTAGTTTGATCAGAGGCATCGTATACGAACAGAAGTTGTGTGTGTTTAGAGTTGAATCGGGAGATCGAACAAATGATTCCAACAGATGATCTATTCCATCGATGATCAAGGTATAAATACAAGGTGAGCGGACGCGAGTAACAAACGCGTCCGATCGTGGGGGTCGGAAGCGTGGAAATGCGATGAAGAAACGCACGCGACGGTTGTTGAAAGAGCAACCATATTGCTAATTACAAGTGGAGGATTGACCTCTTATTTATGGAATAATAAATCCTAACAGTGTGTACACTCAAATCATATGCATATTTTTTGATAAAGGGAATATATTAATATCAAGAAGATACCAATTACACCCAGCCTCTGCAACAACGCACCACCCTAATGGCACTACGGATGCACACAGCCAAAAACAAGAAAAGAAAACTAAGAAATAAAAGTCCCGCTACAGTATCTCGGGCCTAACAACAGCAATACAACCACCGCCAAGACAACACCTGAATTACAGACTAGTCCCCGCTCTCAAAACAAATGCCTCCACCAAGGACATTGCCAGGCACAACCAATTAAGGCCAGACCTTGGGTTTTCACCCTGAAAGGTAGGACTCTGTACTTCACCTGTGTTGTCGCCCCCACTTTCATACCGCTGCTGTGAAGCCCGAAACACCAAGCAAGTCCCTCAACATCGCAAAGACTTGAACCTCCCTTAGCTAGTCCTCCCCTCTGGCCTTCATGAAATTCTCTTCTTCCGACTTTCATCATGGATCCATAGTCACTTGATGTCAATCAAAGAAAAAGAGCTTCGCGCCGCTCCCTCCAGAACCAATCGGTCGGAATAAAAACATGGGTGCGCACGACCGAATACCTCCGATCCAACAAACTCCAGGCAAAAGCACTGTTACATTCATCGGCGGAGCCTTCCGGAACTCAACACTCCGGCCAGATCACGAGTCCAGGCCTCCGGTAGGTCCTCCTCTTCACGCAAGAGAGGCCCTAGGACCGCCGCCTTTATTCAGGTCGGACCCCCACGTCGGCGACCATCCCGGGCTGGCCACTCCAACCCACCACCGGCGACTCCGACGCCGGCTTCCAAGCTCCTCCATCATGCCGCCGGAAAGCGGTGATAGATCGATGGATCCACCATCACCAACCGCAGGCCGACCCTCTCCGACGAAGAAGATGGCCACCTCCACCGTCGTACCCAAGGCTGCTGCCCCGGGCGACCTCGTGGCGCGAGAGAAACCCGAGATCGCCTCCACACACGGCCGAGAGGCGGGGGGAAAGTGGCGCAGATCATGGCCTGGCCGCTGCCCGCCACCAGCCCCTCCGGCGTGCTGCGGTGAAGATCCGGCGGAAGGCAAGGGGCTGCCGCTTCTGGCCGTCGCGCAGAGGTCTGGCCGCCGCCGCCGCCCATCACCAAATCCGACCGGCCGCAGCGTGCGTCGAGGGATCCCGGTCGCCGTCCCAGCATATAGAAGCAGCAGTATGATGACAGTGGCAGGAGTAAGTGGTGATAGGTAAAATCTCTCGAGTTCGGGTACTATCCTGAAATCTTGCGTGCTCCGTCGTTGCCTTTTGTTTTGAACAAGGAACTAGATCACACTGAGCAGTACAAAGTTTTGTAAGTTCCAAGTTTTGAAGAGCTAGCTCTGTAGGACAAAGCATTTTGACATGAGCTGAGCTACTACAACTAAATGTTCTACTAAATTTAAAATGGAGGGTGTAGTTACAAATATCTAACGTTTGGCCGCAGCCTGTGACCGCCCATGTGTTGTTTGATCTCCACAATACATGCTTTATGAAGCAATCTTTGTACAACCTAGATGACTAACAATCATTGTGTGTTTACGATATGGGCCGAAAATCACGTGCTTGTTGCTAGGTCGGTTCTCCTCATAACCTCCTATATTATTATACTAGGCTAATAGGGCGCCGGCATGCTGACATTTTCTATTTAGCGTGGTGGTGATGTTGTCAAGTTTCATTTGCAAAACTAAATATCTAAAATGTTTTATCGATCAAATGTACCGTTTGCTTTGTCTCTATGTGATCTTCAAAACTAGAGACTCATGTTGGCACGTTTCGATCATTTTTTAGGACATGCCACCTAGTTTCCAAGCCTTGTCGCTATGAATACAAGCTTGAATACAGACTGCAAATCAGGCAAATGGTTTGACCTACAGATCATTTCATATTGCCGATACTAGTTTGCAGTGTGCTGGTTTTAGTCTGCTAGGTTTTTCCAGTGTGCACATAACACTTTCTCTTTTACTTTGTCTGTGCACATAGTGAAATCTAAAGCTAAATGTTGAAATATAGATGAGAAAGAAGGAAACATGAAGGACTGAGATTTGGTTGTCAACTGAGCGAACGTAGACTCATTATAAAATCTATAAGTAACCCCTAAACTCTTTTTTTTACTTGAACCCCTAAACTTAACTGAAGCAAAACATGTATCTCCCCCAAGTATGCTTTGTAAAATCGTTTAGCTAATTCTGCACCGGTTCGAGAGTTTAGAAGTGCACATCGCTTTTTTATAACTAAATTAACATAATACAAAAAACCTAAAAACCACAGACTTAATTACCAACAAATTACATGAGAAATTGGTGGGAAATCGGATGACAAATGTCTTATAAGAGAGATGAGTGTGGTCGACTACGATAACCCTCAACCCCAGTCAAATTTCACGTCTATGTTCCCTCGCAGGATGAGGCGAAGCCAGAGATGGAGGGGTGGTGTCGGAGAGACCGAGAAAGGTGATGCTTCAACTCCTAAAACCCACCTTAACCCCTACATTCCATGTCGATGTGATGCTTCAACTCCTAAAGCCCACCTTAACCCCTACATTTCATGTCGATGTGATTAATTTGTGGCATATCTAAACCCTCAAACGGTACAAAACTCCTTGAACCGGCCAACAAAACAAGGTTACGGAAGATAGTTTAGAGGGTCAAATGGGCGTATAAAAACAGAGCTTTTGGAAGTTTTACCGGATGCCCATTCAAATTGTGATCTGTTAGTTCCCGTGAAATCTCAAGTACATGTTTAATTTACTGATATAGGTGAAGACCAACACTAGTAGTAAAGACATCATGATCAATAATGTAGTACTAGAGTAGCGGAGTATAACACAATGGTACTTAATCAGCTCAGCCAAAGAAAAAGCGATATTGACGGATGTATATATGTTGGCAACAGCATCAAGCATCCTCAGCGATCACCTCCTCCCAGAAGTCGCACCGCCCTTCATCCTCGGAGTCAGAGGAATCCAGATGGAAATCGGGACCAAACGCTTTGAGGCAAGCAGCCCGGTGCGTCTCTGACATTCTCTCCTCTTCTTCTTCATCGTACTCGACTCTGACGAATCCATACGTCTCGTACTCCTCGCGGACCTTCTTCTGGTACTGCAACAGCTCCAGCTCGGACTTGCGGAAAAAGTCGCATCCTTTTTTCCAGCCGTCAGAGTCATCGTCACATCTGTGAAACGTATCCTCCTCCAAGTCCCAGGACAGGATATAGTCGACCTGCTCCTGTGACATGAAATAGATCTTCTCGTCGCCGGCAGCTTCAACAGCAGGCTTCTCCTCCTCTGCTACGACGCCCACCAACGCCGCATAACCAGCCTTCTCTCCAACCGAACAGCCGACCGCCGCCTCTTCTGTCTTCCTTCCGGCCACCACCTTGCCGGCCATAGCTTGATGGATTTGCGCCTTGCCTTGCCTCGCTCCTCGATTTGTGAGAGGCCAAGGCGGCGGTGTTTGTCTCCTTATAGAGAGGTAGAGGCGGACGGCAGCCCAACACTGGCCTTCTCGACGGGACGCCGGACTCGGGTTGGGATTGGAATATCGAGCCCGTCTCCAAATCCGGTTGTAGTTGGGCAAGGTCAAGAAATCTCAATCTTTTGTCCGAACAAATATTTTAGGCGAACGCTACCCGTCGGGCGCCCGATAGGTGGCCAAAAATCGGTCGTCCTCTGCGCCGTTCGATGGCGATCCGACAGACAGTATCAGTCGCATTAGAAAATTTACATTATAGCCTCCGATTTTTGGAGAATCAACCCGCGGTACTATATTTTTCAGATATTAGTTCAAATGCAGTTTTACATTTGTCACTCTCCTTTTTCTGGAAACCAACCCGCAGTACCCCTAATGTGAAGAGTATTACAACAAAAATACTCTCTCTGCGTACAAAAAATATATACTATCAACAAAAAGTCGCAACATTTTTTAAAAGTAATGTCACAATAAAGTGGTTAAACCAACAAATTGTTTTGTTGGAGATCAATTTACAACAAAAGTAGCCATTATTATTAACAAAAACCGGAGACTATTACAAAAAAATTCATATGTTTGCAAAAAAAGAAGAAAACATTAATTTGTTACATATTGAATTACAACAAAAGTCACCAACTTTTTTTACAAAAAGTCACAAACGATTACAATAAAAAATCAATATGTTTGCAAAAATGATGCAAAGTGGTCAAGCGACATTTAATTTGCTACAGATTGAATTACAACAAAAATCACCTACTATTTTATCCAAAGTCACAAATGGTTACAACAAAAAAAATCGCTTTATTAGCGTCAACAAAAAAATAAAAAATGTTGTCTCTTTACAACAATTGTCAACAAATCCTACAAAAATTACGGATTGTTTACAACAAATAGTTCATCATCTCACTCATGTGTTTTGCAGCGAAATTCTTGTTGGGCCGAAAGAAGCATTTTCCAATATTTTATGGTTTCTCAATTTTTTTTATGGACGCCGTGTAGCGAGCGGCTGCATGACAGTTGGTCATTATGAGCGGTCATACCAAAATGAAAAGTGCTCACATAAAAGGAAATATGTATCCAGTTCTTAAAGAAATGGTAGGCTAGCTGATATCACTTTGCCGTTTTAAAAAAAAACTGTAACTTTTAAATAAGGCGAAATTATAATCCGTTTTCATTTTTAGAATTAACGACGAGAGCTTCGAAACTAGACCACATTTTCATATGTTTCGACGAAATTTTTTAACAAGCAATTTTGATGCGCGACAGAGCAACTTTGTTGTGCATGAAAACAATTTTGGTATGCGACAAAGCAATTTTGGTGTGCAACGAAAACACTTGATTCACAACGATGGTAGGCTTCACAACAGCTGCAGCAACAACTCCTAATGTTACTCTGCAGGACACTAAAATTGCTCGGCCGAGTACCAAAGTAGCTCGCAGGACACTAAAAATTGCTCGATCGGGCGCCAAAGTTGCTCTGCAGGGCTCAAAAGATGCGCGCCACCAAAGTTGCTCAGCACTTAAGTTGCTTCGTCACACATTGAAAGTGCTCCGATGGACACCAAAATTGTTGTCAGACGTCAAAGTTGTGCCTTCGTGTACCAAAAAGTGAACATATTCGTTGCACACCAAAGTTGCTTTGTCACACACCAAAATTGTTTTGCTGCACAATAAAGTTGCTCTGTCGTTGCTTGTTAAAAAAATCGTCTAAACATATGAAAATGTGGTCTAGTTTCGAAACTCTCGTCATGGAGATTTTAGTAGTGAAAACGAATTGTAATTTCGCCATACGGTTTAAAAGTTACAGTTATTTAAAAAAATGACACATGATATCAGCTAGCCTATCATTTCATTGACAGCTGGACGTAAATAGTTGTCGCCTAGTGCATGTGCCCGGAACGTCCATCCGGCACGCGCCGCCCATAAGATTTCAGGTTTTTTTTTGGAACCCCCAAGTCACGTGACTTGCTACCCTGTTTCTGAAATTTGCAAAATAGCACCCTACCATATGTTGGAAAAGTCTTACAGCTGATCAGCCAGTTCGTTCCGCATGCGAGGCGCTACGTGGACCATGTATATCGATCTTCCTCAAAGGTTGTCTCTTATCAATCGCTTTACCAATTCCAGCGCGACCTTGCACCAAATTCAGCGGTCCTCTTCACGAACTGCTGGGCCGTAGAAGACCTCCACACGCTTCGCCCGGACGGAGAACGCCATGAACAACGAACTTCCCTCCCCATGCGTCGCCGAGACGGAGGAGACGGCGTCCGGGAGCTCTGCCATGGGCGGTGATACGTCCCAAACGTATCTGTAATTTCTTATGTTCCATGCTACTTTTATGATGGTACTTACATGTTTTATACACATTTTACATCGTTTTGATGCGTTTTCCGGAACTAACCTATTTACGAGATGCCGAAGTGCCAGTTCCTGTTTTCTGCTGTTTTTGGTTTCAGAAATCCTAGGAAATAAATATTCTAATCGGACGAAATCAATGCCCAACACCTTATTTTTCCCGGAAGGTTCCAGAGCATCGAAGAAGTACCGGAGAGGAGCAGGGGGCCCCACCAGCCAGGCGGCGCAGCCAAGGGGTGGGGGCGCCCCCTAGTGTGTGTGCCCACCAGGCCCCTCCGAGGCTCCCCTTCCGCCTACTTAAGGTCTCCGTCGCGAAAACCCTATCACGATTGACGAAACCCGAGAAAACCTTCCAGAGCCGCCATCATCGCGAAATCAAGATTCGGGGACAGGAGTCTCTGTTCCGGCACGCCGCCGGGACGGGGAATTGCCCGGAAGCCATCTCCACCGCCATCTTCACCGCCATCGCTGTTCCCATGATGAGGAGGGAGTAGTTCTCCCCGGGGCTGAGGGCTCTACCGTAGCTATGTGGTTAATCTCTCTCTCTGTACTCAATACAATGATCTCATGAATTGCTTGCATGATTGAGATCCATATGATGAGCTTTGTATCTCTACTAGTCTATGTGCTACTCATGTGATGTTATTAAAGTAGTCTATTCTCTCCTGCATGGTGTAATGGTGACAGTGTGTGCATCGTGTGGTTCTTGTCGTAGATTATGATCATAATCTCTTGTAGGTTATGGAGTTGATTATCGCTATGATAGTATTGATGTGATCTATTCCCCTTTCATAGTGTAATGGTGACAGTGTGTATGCTATGTTAGTACTCGGTTTATTTTGCAAAGATCTATTATGCTCTAAGGTTACTTAAATATGAATGCCGAAAGTTGTGGCGCTTGTTAACTCCGGCTTGAGGGAGCTCTTGTAGCCCTACGCAACGAATGGTGTTTGTCATCCAACAAAAGAGTGTATGTAGCACAAATGAGAGAAGTTATTATTTATTATGCGATCAATGTTGAGAGTGTCCACTAGTGAAAGTATGATCCCTAGGCCTTGTTTCCAAACATCGAATCTCCGTTTATTTACTGTTGCATGTTTACTCGCTGCCATATTTTATTTAGATTACTATTATCACTCATATACATCCATACTACTTGTATTTCACTATCTCTTCGCCGAACTAGTGCACCTATACATCTGACAAGTGTATTAGGTGTGTTGGGGACACAAGAGACTTCTTGTATCATGATTGCAGGGTTGCTTGAGAGGGATATCTTTGACCTCTTCCTCCCTGAGTTCGATAAACCTTGGGTGATTCACTTAAGGGAAACTTGCTGCTGTTCTACAAACCTCTCTTTGGAGGCCCAACACTGTCTACAGAAAAGAAGCGTGAGTAGACATCAAGCTATTTTCTGGCGCCGTTGTCGGGGAGGTAAGGTAAAAGGTATTCACATCCTCCGACTACTAAGTTATTTCTTAGCATTGTTGCCGGTGTGTGAGTGCTCGAAGCTATTTCCTTTAGATCCTGCAATTGCATCTTTTTGTTTCTTGTTTTTATTTTCACTAGTTAGGCATAATGGAAAACAACAAAAAATTTAGTGAGCTTTTTAATCTTTTTCCTGATTTAGAATTGTTTGATGCGAAAATTAAAAAACCTATGGAACCTTATTTGCATGCTAGTAGCAATGTTATTAGTATGAATGCAATTACTGCTAATGCTATGGAGAAGTCTAAGCTTGGGGAAGCTAGTTTTTGTGATCTTTTTAGCTTCCCATCTTTAGGGGAGAAAATTTGCTCTGATAATGCTTTATCTCCCATATGCGATAACTCTAATGATGCTTGTGATATTTTAAATCCACCTACTGAAAGTATTCCTTTCAAGATACCCATGAAAATTATTGAACGTGTTATGGATAACCGCTATGAAGGGGATGGAACTGTCCATCCTGGAGATCATTTACTGTTTTTGCATGAATTATGCGGGTTATTCAAGTGTGCAGGTATCTCTATGGATGAAGTGAAGAAGAAATTATTCTCTATGTCGTTGTCTGGTAAAGCGGCGCATTGGTATAAACTGCTGAAGGACGGGCGCTCTCTTGATTGGAAGGATATTGTGCCTCTATTTTATTCTAAGTTCTATCCTCCAAGTGAAATTCACAAAGATCGAAACCGTATATATAATTTCTGGCCTCATGATGGAGAGAGTATTGCCCAAGCATGGGAGAGATTGAAGTCCTTAATGCTCAAATGCCCCAATCATGAGCTTCCTGGTAATGTTATCATTGATAATTTCTATGCAAGACTTTCTTTTCAGGATAAAACCTTGCTGGATACTGCTTGTTCTGGATCATTCACGCGCAACAAAGAAGAGTTTAAATGGGACCTTCTTAATCGGATTCAGGAGAACGCTGAAGATTGGGAGAATGACAAAGGTAGAGAGTCAGGTATAAATTATGATTATGAATGCATTGAAACTTTTATGGATACTGATAAATTTCGAAATATGAGTGCTACTTATGGTCTTGACTCTCAAGTTGTTGCAAATCTTTATAAAGCTTTTGCTTCTCACATTGAATTGCCTAGGAAATTTTTTTGATAAGTATCATGAACCTTTTAAAGACGCTTGTGATACGTCTCCGACGTATCGATAATTTCTTATGTTCCATGCTACATTATTGATGATATCTACATGTTTTATACACATTATATGTCGTATTTACGCATTTTCCTGCACTAACCTATTAACAAGATGCCGAAGAGCCGTTGCTGTTTTCTGCTGTTTTTGGTTTCAGAAATCCTAGTAAGGAAATATTCTCGGAATTGGACGAAATCAACGCCCAGGGTCCTATTTTTGCACGAAGCTTCCAAGACCGAGGGGGAAAGGAAGTGGGGCCACGAGGCGGCACGGCCCGGCCCAGCCACGCCGGCCTGGTGTGTGGGGCCCTCGTGTGGCCCCCCGCGTTGCCCTTCCGCCTACTTAAAGTCTTCGTCGCGAAACCCTCTGTACCGAGAGCCACGATACGGAAAACCTTACTGAGACGACGCCGCCGCGAATCCCATCTCGGGGATTCAGGAGATCGCCTCCGGCCCGGAGAGGGGAATCATCTCCCGGAGGACTCTTCATCGCCATGATCGCCTCCGGAGTGATGAGTGAGTAGTTCACCCCTGGACTATGGGTCCATAGCAGTAGCTAGATGGTCGTCTTCTCCTAATTGTGCTTCATTGTTGGATCTTGTGAGCTGCCTAACATGATCAAGATCATCTATCTGTAATACTATATGTTGTGTTTGTCGGGATCCGATGGATAGAGAATACTATGTTATGGTGATTATCAATCTATTACTTATGTGTTGTTTATGATCTTGCATGCTCTCCGTTATTAGTAGAGGCTCTGGCCAAGTTTTTGCTCTTAACTCCAAGAGGGAGTATTTATGCTCGATAGTGGGTTCATGCCTCCATTGATATCTGGGACAGTGACAGAAAGTTCTAAGGTTGTGGATGTGCTGTTGCCACTAGGGATAAAACATTGATGCTATGTCTAAGGATGTAGTTGTTGATTACATTACGCACCATACTTAATGCAATTGTCTGTTGCTTGCAACTTAATACTGAAGGGGTTCGGATGATAACCCTGAAGGTGGACTTTTTAGGCATGGATGCATGCTGGATGGCGGTCTATGTACTTTGTCGTAATGCCTGATTAAATCTCACTATATTTATCATATCATGTATATGCATTGTTATGCCCTTTTCTATTTGTCAATTGCCCGACTGTAATTTGTTCACCCAACATGCTTTAATCTTATGGGAGAGACACCTCTAGTGAACTGTGGACCCCGGTCCTATTCTTTACATCGCATACAATCTACTGCAATACTTGTTTTACTGTTTTCTTCGCAAACAATCATCTTCCACACAATACGGTTAATCCTTTGTTACAGCAAGCCGGTGAGATTGACAACATCACTGTTTCGTTGGGGCAAAGTACTTTGGTTGTGTTGTGGGTTCCACGTTGGCGCCGAATCCCTGGTGTTGCGCCGCATCACATTTCACCACCATCAACCTTCAACGTGCTTCTTGGCTCCTCCTGGTTCGATTAAACCTTGGTTTCTTTCTGAGGGAAATGCCACTGTGCGCATCATACCTTCCTCTTGGGGTTCCCAACGGACGTGTACATCTACGCGCATCAAGCTGTTTCTGCGCCGTTTTGGGAGATCAAGACACGCTGCAAGGGGAGTCTCCACATCCAATCTCTTTACTTTGTTTTTGTCTTGCTTTACTTTATTTTATTTTCTATCTTGTTTGCCTTATATCAAAAACACAAAAAAATTAGTTACTTGCATTTAATTTATTTTGTTATCATGTCTAGTCTTGTACTTGTTTTTATTTTCACTAGTTAGGCATAATGGAAAATAACAAAAAAATTAGAGATCTTTATGAACTTTATCTTGAATTAGGACATGATGTGTTTGAAGAGAAAATTAAAAAACCCATGGAACTTTGTTTGCAAAATAGTTGTAGCAATGTTATTAGCATGAACTCTTTGAACACTATTATTGCTAAAGCTATGGAAGAATTTAAGCTTGGGGAAGCTGGTTGTGATATTTTTAGTCCCCCAAGCATGGAGGAGAAAATTTACTTTGATGATACTTTACCTCCTATATATGATGCTTGCAATGATGAATATGATATTTTCAGTCCACCTACTATTGAGGAGAAAATTAATTATGATTACAATATGCCTCCTATATATGATGATTATGGTGATGAGAATAATAATGATAGCTATTTTGTTGAATTTGCTCCCACTACAACTAATAAAATTGATTATGCTTATGTGGAGAGTAATAATTTTATGCATGTGGCTCATGACAAGAATGTTTTATGTGATAGTTATATTGTTGAGTTTGTTCATGATGCTACTGAAAATTATTATGAGAGAGGGAAACATGGTTGTATGCATCTTAATAATATTAAGTTTCCCCTCTTTATGTTGAGAATCTTGAAATTGCACTTGTGTTGCTTTTCTATGCTTGTCACTTTGTTCTTCATGAATTTATTTGTGTACAAGATTCCTTTTCATAGGAAGTGGGTTAGGTTTAAATGTGTTTTGAATTTGCTTCTTGATGCTCTCTTTTGCTTCAACTCTTATTTATTGCGAGAGTATCATTAAAATTACTGAGCCCATCTTAATGGCTATAAAGAAAGAACTTCTTGGGAGATAACCCATGTGTTTATTTTACTACAGCAATTTTTGTTTTGTTGAGTCTTGGAAGTTGTTTACTACTGTAGCAACCTCTCCTTATCATGTTTTTGTGCCAAGTAAAGTTTCTATGTTAAAGTTGATGTTATATTTGGGATCGCTGCGCAGCATTGCTGTCTGTCACGAATTCTGGCATAAGTCTCTGTAGAAAATTCAAAAAATCTGCAAAATTACGAGCGTGATCCTCAGATATGTACGCAACTTTCATTAGTTTTGAGTTTTTCCATTTGAGCAAGTCTAGTGCCCCTTTCAGGTTCGTCTTTACGGACTGTTCTTTTTGACAGATTCTGCCTTTTATTTCGCATTGCCGTATTTGCTATGTTGGATGAATTCCTTTGATCCATTAATGTCCAGTAGCTTTGTGCAATGTCCAGAAGTGTTAAGAATGATTGTGTCACCTCTGAATATGTGAATTTTTAATTGTGCACTAACCCTCTAATGAGTTTGCTTGAAGTTTGGTGTGAAGGAAGTTTTCAAGGGTCAAGAGAGGAGTATGATATACTATGATCAAGAGGAGTGAAAGCTCTAAGCTTGGGGATGCCCCGTGGTTCATCCCTGCATATTTTAAGAAGACTCAAGCATCTAAGCTTGGGGATGCCCAAGGCATCCCCTTCTTCATCGACAACATCATCAGATTCCTCCCCTGAACTATATTTTTATTCAGTCACATCTTATGTACTTTGCTTGGAGCGTCGGTTTGTTTTGTTTTTGTTTTTGTTTGAATAAAATGGATCCTAGCATTCACTGTATGGGAGAGAGACACGCTCCGCTGTTGCATATGGACAAATATGTCCTTAGGCTTTACTCATAATGTTCAAGGCGAAGGTTGAAACTTCTTCGTTAAATTGTTATATGGTTGGAATCGGGAAATGCTACATGTAGTAATTCTAAAATGTCTTGGATAATGTGATACTTTGCAATTGTTGTGCTCATGTTTAAGCTCTTGCATCATATACTTTGCACCCATTAATGAAGAAATACATAGAGCTTGCTAAAATTTGGTTTGCATATTTGGTTTCTCTAAGGTCTAGATAATTTCTAGTATTGAGTTTTGAACAACAAGGAAGACGGTGTAGAGTCTTATAATGTTTACAATATGTCTTTTATGTGAGTTTTGCTGCACCGGTTCATCCTTGAGTTTGCTTCAAATAACCTTGCTAGCCTAAACCTTGTATCGAGAGGGAATACTTCTCATGCATCCAAAATCCTTGAGCCAACCACTATGCCATTTGTGTCCACCATACCTACCTACTACATGGTATTTCTCCGCCATTCCAAAGTAAATTGCTTGAGTGCTACCTTTAAAATTCCATCATTCACCTTTGCAATATATAGCTCATGGGACAAAATAGCCTTAAAAACTATTGTGATATTGAATATGTACTTATGCACTTTATCTCTTATTAAGTTGCTTGTTGTGCGATAACCATGCTTCTGGGGACGCCATCAACTATTCTTTGTTGAATATCATGTGAGTTGCTATGCATGTCCGTCTTGTCTGAAGTAAGAGAGATCTACCACCTTAATGGTTGGAGCATGCATATTGTTAGAGAAAAACATTGGGCCGCTAACTAAAGCCATGAATCATGGTGGAAGTTTCAGTTTTGGACATATATCCTCAATCTCATATGAGAACACTAATTGTTGCCACATGCTTATGCATTAAAGAGGAGTCCATTATCTGTTGTCCATGTTGTCCCGGTATGGATGTCTAAGTTGAGAATAATCAAAAGCGAGAAATCCAAAATGCGAGCTTTCTCCTTAGACCTTTGTACAGGCGGCATGGAGGTACCCCTTTGTGACACTTGGTTGAAACCACTACAAGAAAAGTTGCCATGGCCGACGAAGTTGAAGTCGCGCCGTGGTTGGTGGTGCACCAAGGCCGACGATTTTTGGTCCCTCCGTGGTTCATGTCAAAACTTTTTTTTTCTCGTTTTTGAGGCCACCTAGCCCGACGAAAGCGGCCAAAACGTCGCGTATGGTGGCCCGGGACGTGGTGCATCGCGAATTCTCGGGTTCGCCGGCCGAGTCAACGCAAATCCGCACCGCCCAGGGATGTAGGGCCCACATGGCAGCCTCTCTAGCATTTTTTTTTCTCGATCGCGCCATCTCGTTCAACGCTCTCCGATCGAGCCGTTTACGATGCAGGATCATGGGTCCCGCTTGTCATCCTCTATGAACCAAAATTCCTTCTTTTCTTGGATTTTTTTGACCCCCTGATTTCTGGCTACTTCCTTTTTCTTGTGATCCCTTGCCGCCTTGGAAACGTTGAGACCGCTGCTGCTAAATGGGACCCGCATGTCATCCTCTATGAGCTATCAACTTTCTTTTCTTGGAGTTTTTTTGGCACCTCATATTTGGTCACTTGCCTTTTTCTTTCGATCCCCTGCCGCCTCTCAAACGGTGATACCGCTGATGCTAAATGGGACCCGCATGTCATCCTCTATGTACTATAAAACTTTCTTTTCTTGGATTTTTTGGCACCTCATATTTGGTCACTTGCCTTTTTCTTTCGATCCCCTGCCGCCTCTCAAACGGTGATACCGCTGCTGCTAAATGGGACCCGCATGTCATCCTCTATGTACTATAAAACTTTCTTTTCTTGGATTTTTTTGGCACCTCATATTTGGTCACTTGACTTTTTCTTTCGATCCCCTGCTGCCTCTCAAACGGTGATACCGCTGCTGCTAAATGGGACCCGCATGTCATCCTCTATGTACTATAAAACTTTCTTTCCTGGATTTTTTGGCACCTCATATTTGGTCACTTGACTTTTTCTTTCGATCCCCTGCCTCTCAAACATTGATACCGCCTGCTAAATGGGACCCGCATGTCATCCTCTATGTAAATCATGTTTCTTTTCTTGAATTATTTTTGGCTCCTGATATTTGGTCACTTGCCTTTTTCTTTCGATCTCATGCCACGTTTGAAACGTTGAGGAACCTGCTGGCTCATGGGACCCGCATGTCATCCTCTATGTGCTATAAAAGTTTCCTTTGTTGGATTTTTTTTCACCCTCTGATTTTTGGCTTGCCTTTTTCTTTTGATCCCCTGCCCCCTTTGAAACGTTGAGTAAGCTGTTGGCTCAAGGGACCCGCATGTCATCCTCTATGTCCATCAACTTTCTTTTCTTGGATTTTTTTGACCCCCTAATTACTAGCTACTTTCTTTTTCTTTTGATCTCAAGCCGCATTTCAAACATTGAGACCGCTGCTGCAAAATGGGACCCACGTGTCATCCTCTATGTACAATAAATCTTGGATTATTTTTGGCTCCTGATATTTGGTCACTTGCCTTTTTCTTTCGATCTCATGCCACGTTTGAAACGTTGAGGAACCTGCTGGCTCATGGGACCCGCATGTCATCCTCTATGTGCTATAAAAGTTTCCTTTGTTGGATTTTTTTCACCCTCTGATTTTTGGCTTGCCTTTTTCTTTTGATCCCCTGCCCCTTTGAAACGTTGAGTAAGCTGCTCAAGGGACCCGCATGTCATCCTCTATGTCCATCAACTTTCTTTTCTTGGATTTTTTTGACCCCCTAATTACTAGGTACTTTCTTTTTCTTTTGATCTCAAGCCGCATTTCAAACATTGAGACCGCTGCTGCAAAATGGGACCCACATGTCATCCTCTATGTCCATCAGCTTTCTTTTCTTGGATTTTTTTACCCCCTAATTACTAGCTACTTTCTTTTTCTTTCGATCTCAAGCCGCATTTCAAACATTGAGACCGCTGCTGCAAAATGGGACCCACATGACATCCTCTATGTACACTAAATCTTGGATTATTTTTGGCTCCTGATATTTTGTCACTTGCCTTTTTCTTTCGATCTCATGCCGCCTTTGAAACGTTGAGTAAGCTGCTGGCTCATGGGTCCCGCATGTCATCCTCTACGACCAATAAAAGTTTCCTTTCTTGCATTTATTTTTGACCCCTAATTTCTGGCTATTTGCCTTTTTCTTTTCATCCCCTGCCCCCTTTGAAACGATGAGGACGCTGTTGGCAGGTCGGTCCCACATGTCATCCTCTATGAACAATAAAAGTTTCCTTTGGTGGATTTATTTTTGACCCCTAATTAATTTCTGGCTATTTCCTTTTTTTCTTTTGATCCCCTGGCGCCTTGGAATCGTTGAGGATGCTGCTGCCTCATGGGTCCCGCATGTCATCCTCTCAGAAAGGTTAATGTTTCTTTTCTTGGATTTTGTTTACCAACTGATTTTTGGCTTTTTTTTCTTCTTTCGATCTCCTGCCGCCTTTAAAACGTTGACGACGCTGCTGGCTCACGGGTCCCACATGTCAGCCTCTATAAACAATAAACGTTGAGGATGCTGCTGCCTCATGGGTCCCGCAGTCATCCTCTCAGAATGATAAATGTTTTCTTTTCTTGGATTTTTTTACCAACTTATTTTTGGTTTTTTTTATTTTCGATCCCCTGCCGCCTTTGAAACGTTGACGACGCTGCTGGCTCATGGGTCCCCGATGTCAGCCTCCCCGTACAAGAAACATGTGATATCTTATTTTGCAGACAATAAACATTGTATTTCGCTCTGAGCTATTGCAAACTGATAAATTAAATCTTTATATTTACATAAACAAACTTATATGTTGAATCTCCTTGTTTTTTGTTTTTGCGAAGCATAGGACTTTCCTGTTTTTTTTAGAAAAATCCGAACTTTCCTGTTTTGGAGTGGGCTGAAATTGTACGAGTCAAAAGGCCCAGAAAGATAGTTCGAAGGCCAGATGTCCAGATGCAGCCCAATTGAAATCTTTCTTTTCTTGGATTTTTTCAACCCCTGATTTCTGGCTACTTCATTTTTCTTTTGGTCCTGTGCCGCCTTGGAAGCGTTGAGACCGCTGCTACAAAATGGGACCCGCATGTCATCCACTATGTACTATAAAAATTTCTTTTCTTGGATTTTTTTTTGGCACCTCATATTTGGTCACTTGCCTTTTTCTTTCGATCCCCTGCCGCCTCTCAAACGTTGATACAGCTGCTGCTAAATGGGACCCGCATGTCATCCTCTATGTACATTCAAGTTTCTTTTCTTGGATTATTTTTGGCTCTTGATATTTGGTCACTTGCCTTTTTCTTTCGATCTCATGCCACGTTTGAAACGTTGAGGAACCTGCTGCTAAATGGGACCCTCATGTCATCCTCTATGTCCATCAACTTTCTTTTCTTGGATTTTTTTGAGCCCCTAATTTCTAGCTACTTTCTTTTTCTTTTGATCTCAAGACGCATTTGAAACATTGAGACCGCTGCTGCAAAATGGGACCCGCATGTCATCCTCTATGTACAATAAATCTTGGATTATTTTTGGCTCCTGATATTTGGTCACTTGCCTTTTTCTTTTGATCACTTTGAAACGTTGAGGATTCTGCTGGCTCATGGGTCCCGCATGTCATCCTCTACGAACAATAAAAGTTTCCTTTCTTGGATTTATTTTTTACCCCTAATTTCTGGATATTTGCCTTTTTCTTTTGATCCCCTGCCCCCTTTGAAACGATGAGGACGCTGTTGGCAGGTCGGTCCCACATGTCATCCTCTATGAACAATAAAAGTTTCCTTTGGTGGATTTATTTTTGACCCCTAATTAATTTCTGGCTATTTCCTTTTTTCTTTTGATCCCCTGCCGCTTCTCAAACGGTGATACCGCTGATGCTAAATGGGACCCGCATGTCATCCTCTATGTACTATAAAACTTTCTTTTCTTGGATTTTTTGGCACCTCATATTTGGTCACTTGCCTTTTCTTTCGATCGCCGCCGCTCTCAAACGTTGATACGCTGCTGCTAAATGGGACACGCATGTCATCCTCTATGTACAATAAAGTTTCTTTTCTTGGATTATCTTTGGCTCCTGATATTTGGTCACTTGCCTTTTTCTTTCGATCTCATGCCGACTTTGAAACGTTGAGGCTGCTGGCTCATGGGTGCCGCATGTCATCCTCTATGAACAATAAAAGTTGGGGATGTCTATTTGTCAGCTGACTGATTTTCAATTCAGCGTAAGTCAGTTTTTCTTCAAATTATAAGACGGCACATGGCATAGGCAAAAATCAGTCAAGCCCATAAAAAAAGAATTTTACCAAGCCTTGTATGTGGGCTAAATCCCTATAATTAGCAACAGACAAACAAGTTGCAAACAGAAAAAAAATCCATAATACATGATTTAAAGACCTTAAAACGTTGTTTGGCGAAAATTACATGTTTTGTATTATGTAAACATAGTTGTAATGGACTGTAAACTGTGAGATGGGGAAACTGAAAGAAAATCGTCTACATGATTTGAAAGTAAAATTACAGACTTGTTTGCCTAATTTTACATGTTCCAAATCATGTAAATACCAGTGTAATGGACTGTAATTCGTCATATACAAATTTACACAAAAAGTTCAGTAAATATCTATCCGCTGACTTAGTCATGCACGCGTTTTACATCCAAAACCTCCCCACACAAACGTGTGCAGCTATAGCAGATGGCTAAGTACGGTACACAGTGGCTCAGAGAAACACGTGCAAGTCCACAATCGCGATGCCTAATTGGTTGGACAGAAATTCGACTGATGGCCAAAAAAGAATAAGTCGACTGTTTCTTAGCAAATCCTAAAAGTTTCCTTTGTTGGATTTATTTTTTACCCTCTGATTTTCGGCTATTTCCTTTTTCTTTTGATCCCCTGCCGCCTTAGAATAGTTGAGGATGCTGCTGCCTCATGGGTCCCGCATGTCATCCCCTCAGAAAGGTAATTGTTTCTTTTCTTGGTTTTGTTTACCAACTGATTTTTGGCTTATTTTTTCTTTCGATCTCCTGCCGCCTTGAAAACGTTGACGACGCTGCTGGCTCATGGGTCCCCAATGTCAGCCTCCCCGTACTGCAAATCCTCTTTATGCAAAGGTTGAGGATGCTGCTGCCTCAAGGGTCCCGCATGTCATCCTCTTAGAACGATAAATGTTTATTTTCTTGGATTTTTACCAACTGATTTTTGGTTTATTTTTTCTTTCGATCCCCTGCCGCCTTTAAAACGTTGACGACGCTGCTGGCTCATGGGTCCCCGATGTCAGCCTCCCCGTACAAGAAACATGTGATATCTTGATTATTTTGCAGACAATAAACAGTGTATTTCGCTCTGAGCTATTGCAAAGGGATAAATTAAATCTTTGTTTTTACATAAACAAACTTATATGTTGAATCTCCTTGTTTTTTGTTTTTGCCAAGCATAGGACTTTCCTGTTTTGGAGTGGGCTTAAATTGTACGAGTCAAAAGGCTTCCAGCACGATAGTTCGAAGGCCCAGATGTCCAGATGCAGCCCAATTGAAATCTTTCTTTTCATGGATTTTTTGACACCCTGATTTCTGGCTACTTCCTTTTTCTTTTGATCCTGTGCCGCCTGGAAACTATGAGACCGCTATTGCAAAATGGGACCCACATGTCATCCTCTATGTACAATAAAAGTTTCTTTTCGTGGATTATTTTTGGCTCCTGATATTTGGTCACTTGCCTTTTTTCTTTCGATCCCGTGCAAAATGGGACCCGCATGTCGTCCTCTATTTACAAAAGAAGTTTCCTTTCTTGGAGTTATTTTTTACCCTAATTTGTGGCTACTTCATTTTTTTTTGATTCCCTGCCGCCTTTGAAACGTTGAGGACTCTGCTGGCTCATGGGCCCCACATGTCAGCCTCTGTGAACAATAAACCTTTCCTCTGTGAACACTAGCATTGACGAACTGAATGTGAACATGCGTTACAGGCTTTTTTTAGTAAATTTTGTCAACCAATTGCTAGCTTCTGTAAATATCACTAGTAGTACATACATCGCGAAAGCATTAGAATATTAGACCATGTTCACAAGAATAACATCAAGTCTGAACTACATTAACAGAGTGATAAAATATATTGTTCAGACCAGTACAAAATATAGGGAGTTAAACTAACACTATGCAGAAATTGGCCCTTCTCTTGCATATATCCCTCTAGCAAAGGGATCAGCCACTGACAAGTCATGTACCAACCAGCTAAGAACACCGTCCGAGCTGAACTTATCTAAGGATGGTAAATATCCAAACTGAAAATCAACATCTCTATAAGCGGTGTTCTTCAGGTCTAGCTGCTTGAACTGGGTATCCCACCAGATCTCCTTGTGATGATATCTTACACCAAAATTCATTACTTTGAGCATTCTAGTGTTCTGTATAAAGAACCTGGAGACAATAACATCATTTCTCCTTCCTCGGTAGTCAGAAATCGAAATTTCTTTGAGGTGGAGATCAAGGCATTCAATGGGACAGGCTGGCTCATTATGCAGCACATGAACCTTATTGCCGGTTCTATAAAACTGCAAAGAAGTCAAATTAAGTAGTCAGTACAATAACAAAGTACTTCATAGCTATCAACTAATGAATATCTCAGGTGAGTTGAATCATGTGTTAATTGAGGACCGTGGAACAACATAATCCCCTGACACGTTCCAATTTGATAGATGCACTTTTTTACATCTGTTATTGTCATTGTAAAGTTGGGGAAAGGTTACCAACATGGGAAACTCCAATCCGCAACTAGTTGCGGGTGCACCCCATTTTTCTTTTGACACTTCCAAGTTTCCAAAAAAAATGTAAACTAAAAGTCTGGACATACATTGTGTTCTATCATGTGCTTCTGTGAAGTTTCATCCAAAAATATGATAATATGTGATCTACACAAAAAAAGAACAAATGATGTGTAAATAGTAAGTCACACTATTTACATATGTCTTCTCTTTTTTACACAGATCACATATTATCATGTGTTTATATGAAACTTCACAGATGCACAAGATACAACACATTGTATGACAAGAAGTTTAGTTTTGAACCAACATAATATAACTCCATTGTGGATGTTCTTCTAGTACAATTGTTCAACTGATCTAGGCTAATAAGTAATAACAGGTTAACTCCATGTAACTCTACAGTTTTTGCTCATAGTGGTAAACAGTTAACAACAACGAATTTACCTGGATATATAGCTTCTCCGTGCAGGGAAAGCATCTAAGAAATGCAAGTAGTTGATCCAGACGAGGGCCGTCAGATTTTAGAACCAAGTTCTTCACTGTGCACAGAGAATTTTCCAAGCTTATGGGCATCATCCTCTACAGGACAATGGTACATATGTCAAAAAAAATAACAAAAATGTGAGTTAATTCAACAAGAAGAAGGCTGTTCTACCAAAAAGTTTATGCGTCCAATAACAAGTTGGCAGCCAGGGTACGACGCAAAGCCCAACACCATCAACTTTGGTGCGTTGGCGACCTGGATTAGTAGTGGAACATCATCAACGCATATGACCAATCTCTCGAGGCAAGATGCATCCATAATTTGCACCGTGTCTAACTGAATAAGTTCGGTGGTGTTGCGTTTCCAATAGCTAGCCACACTAATTGTACGAAGATTTGGCATTTGAATGTTGAGTTGGGTGAACCCGTGGACCCCCTCAAGGTGAAGTGCCTCGAGCACAATACAGCGGGTGAACAGGCGGTCGATGTTCGTCGCCTTACAGATGTAGACGTCATAGAGCAAGAGCCTTTTGAGTTGGGGGAAAAGAAGCATGGAGTTGGCATGAATCTCGGGCAAATAGCAAGTAGAAATGCTGACAATGCGCAGCGTGGGCGCGCAGCGGAACGCGGACAGCGGGAAGGAGCGCATCACAGTTCCAGCATCGAATCTGAGGTTCTCGACGCAAGATAGGGTGCTGGACCGGAACCAGCTGTCGAGCGTGGTGTCGACCTTGCAAGTGGTTCTGAAGGGGTCGATTGACACGCTTCTGGCGGGGCCAGGGTGAGCGGCGAGGATACTGGAGACCGCGGCGATGCGTTTGTGGTTTTGCTTGGCGAGTTCGTCGTCGATCTCGAGGTTAAGTGGGACGGAGTGCCAGAGGTGGCGCCACCGTTTGGAGACCAAGGTTGTGCTTACAGCGGATACAGTGGGCAGGTGGGAGATGATGATGTGGAGAATCTGGTCCGGTAGGCGGCTGATGAGGTCGTTGTCGCCGACGAGGAGGTTAAGTGGGACGGAGCGCCAGAGGTGGCGCCACCGTTTGGAGAGCAATGTTGTCCTTACAGCGGATATCATGGGCAGGAGGGAGATGATGATGTGCAGCATCTCGTCGGGGAGGCGGCTGATGAGGTCGAGGCTCGACGGAGGCTCTTCCCGATCTGGCTCGACCCGCCTTCGGGAGTTGAGCGGCTCCGCCTCCATCTGACACGGCGGCGACACACGCAACGCCGCAGTCGTCTGCTGGACAGGGGAATAGGCGCAGCGGCGGTGGTGAGGACAGAAAGGTACTCGGCGGTGGATTTAGGTGGATGGCGGATGCAAGTGCGCTGGGGGTTTTTGGAGGAGACGGCAAGCGCTATGCAAGGAACTATTGCGGCGGGCGGCCAGCCGGGGTGCCTGAGGAGAGAAAGGTATACTACTGTACTACTAATGATGCGGTGCGGCGTTTGCGTCTCCCTTCCCCACGCGTGCAGCCTTCACATTTCACAAGACGTGCGAGTTTTTCAACAGAGATTATCAAGTGGAGAGACTTTCCCAATGCAATTGTCTCTCCACTTGATAATCACTCTTGAAAACACCGAGAAGATGGCGGTGAAGAAGACGGAGAGGCAAGGAAAAAAACAATATGAATTGAAATCAAATATAATACGGGCGTTCCTTCTCTCTCTGGTCTCTGCTGCACTTACTGCACCTGTGGTGCAGGCGTGTGACCCGAGAAGAAGCTAATGTACTGTATAGCCGTCCCTTGCACGCCGTGTAGCTGTATTTTGTCTCGTCAAATCAGCTCGGGACAGTTTCAGCAGAGAAAACATCATTTTTTCTTGCCATCATCATAATAGGCGAACATTACCACGGGCACACGGTAGTGCACATCCAACTTGTACTACTCAATCCTCCATATGCTGCACAAACCACCACTTTAACTTTTTCTTCGCAGTTTTCATGATTTTTAGCAGTTTCCACCATGTGGTGGTCTAATCTGTTGCAATTTTTACCACTTGGTCATCTGATCAGTTATTTTGTCATGTCGATAGCAAAATCAACAAGTGGATGCCAACTTTTTTGAAGGGCTACTCTCTAAAACACAGTTTGCATTATGGCATGTTTGGTATTTTCCCTAGGTAGTACTACATCCTAAAAAAAATTGACTACATGCTTTTATTTGCCTATTTTAAGCACCTTTTACCATGATTTCAAATTTAGGTCAAACTCACGGGGGCCATAGGATGCACGGCATTTATTTGGCAATTGTTTCAGTATGGCCAACTAGTTAGGCCTCCTTTGGTTCATAGGAAATGGAAAGTATAGGAAAAGGAAAATCATAGAATTGGGATGTCATGTCTACTTGAATCCTATGGGAATCGTGCTCCTTTGATTCATATGATTGTCATAGGAATTATGTTGGATTCGGTTCTTATGGGAAAAATTCCTATACAAGTCATTTGATTCATAGGAACTATTCATATAGGAATCTTGTAGTGCAAATCTTATAGGAAAAAACCATTAGCTAATACCTCATGGAAAAGTTCCTTTGCCACAATCAAAGACACATCATGTTCCTATAGGATTCAACTTGGCATAACATTCCAATCATGCACCTTTCATATTCCTACGCCCTCCATATTCCTTTGAATAAAAGGAGCCCGAAGTTTATTTGATTGTAGCAAAGGAATTTTCCATGTATCGACAGTTTGACATGGTATTTTAATAACCAATCAAGAAGGCATGCAAACGTACTTAAAAACACACATGGTGCCAAAATCGGTGAAAGGGAATATTCTCAAGAACATAGGTAGGTCATGTTTGGCATTGTTCCTAGGTATTTCATCACAAATGATGAATCCATGATAAATTACTAACATTCGGAAGTTTGCCATGGTTCTAGCATTAACCAACTCACCTCTCACTTCGGAAGAGAGCCATGCGAACTCCAAGATGGATTCTGTCAAAAAAAAACTCCAACATGCATGGTGCCAAAATCTGGTAAGTTCTTCTAAAAAATATTTTGGTGTGCCATGTTTGGTATTTTGATATATATGTAGATTACTTACATCACAAACAACTACTCAATGCTTTCGTTTGCCATATGGGTGTTACGTACTTGGATGCAACGCATATGTTTGGTCATTTTTTGGGGGGTACCACACATTTAGTGCACATCACGTATATATAGTTTCCCCTTTTTTAATTGTACTTCGTGTACTTCGCGTTGAAATTTCAAATTATATGGAAATGAGCCCAGAACTAATTTAATATATGGTCACAAACCGAAATAATTCGTGAAATTTTGGAAATGTCCATCCTACCATATCAACCACATGAAAAAATTGCATTGGCGGCAATCTGCCACTACAAATTTTAACCATTTCACGCAAAACACTCATGTAGTAATTTGTTCCCTTCTAGCACTTCATAAATCTCCCCGGTCTTGTTTGAAAAGGAGCCCCCGTCCGAAGAGTCCCTGTTTATAACTAAAACTAATTATTTCAGTACCGCATAAATCGCAATTACCATTAGATAAACAAGATTAAGATAGAGCATGTACCACCTGTCAATTACCGGTTCGCAATCTCCATATGCTCGCAATGATCGGTTCCACATTATACTTGGTCGAATTCAATTAAACATACAAGTACATCATGCCGAAGTTTTGTTCTAGGACATGGACACGTTCAAACTAATCACGGTAATAGATGATACAACATCGCACACATAAATAGACGACATGTCTAAAATCATACATTTTTTGAACACAGAAATGTCCCGAAGGACCTCGCGACACTGCTTTTATATTATGATGACGGTGGGATTACAGACTGCAAGCTAGGAGGACCCTCCAAGTAAAAGGAAACTACAGACAAGACATCCAAAAGTACAAAAAGAACTCTAGTTCTAGAAAAGGAAACTCCATCCGGTCCTTCTCCACCGAGCTCAGATTAGCCTCAAAGCGCGATCATCTTCTCCATCGAGACCGGCAAGATCAACCACCTACCGTCTCGTTGGCGCATGCGGGCACGTCGCCTCATGTTGAAAGTATTCGAGCAAGTCGCCGCTCATGTCGCAACCATCGTTGCTGCAATCCACCTTAAACAAGGAGGCAAATCTACTTAAATCCTCATCCTCTTCGTAGATGCCGTCGCAGTTCGGGCACACGAGACTGGGCAGGTTTCTTAAGCAGCTTCCGCATGCAATGTGATGTCCCTCCCCCATGCGAATGCACTGCTTAATACAAGGAAATTTACATGACTGTTGGCCCAAAGAAAAATACAGTTGGGTGGAACCTAGTGAAGAAAGTACTAACCCGTTATAGTGGACGTCGTGCGATTTGAGAGCACAAACCGCAGATGAACGTTCTTCTCACCACATTCTTTTCCATAACACATTCACGGGAAAAGTACATGCTTTCAGATGGAGGACTTTCACCTTGGAAGACGCCCTGGCATCCCGGGCACGCGCCACCGGGCAGGTTCCTAGCGCAGCTGTCGCATGCAACCTTCTTGCACGAACAGCACTGCTTAATACAAGGAAATTAACACGACTGTTAGCCCAAATTAAAATACATCTTGATGAACCTAGTGAAGAAAGTACTAACCCGCCAAAATGGAGGTTGTGCGGATTGAGAGCACAAACCGTAGGTGAGCAGTCTTCTCAAATTAGCATCGTCGACAAAAGCTCTAAAGCTACCAGGGGGAACCTCCATGCCCAACGATTCTAAATGGGAATATGAATTTAGAGGATGTGAAGGAGATAGGGATAGAGGGTCGTAGTCTTCGACTTGTATAGTATATATAGGGGAGGGAATTGCAGATTCCACCAAGGAACGAGATCCAGTAACTTCACTGGCGACTTGTACGTGAGTCATTCGATCAAGATCCAACGCACATGGTTGATCCAAATTTTAAACTTAAAATTAAACTCAATTTTCAAATGAAGTAAAACTTTACCAGAATACTTAAGAAAGATATATATCTTACTGTAATGTTTTCGATTTTTTTCGAGCAACTTAAAATGTGACTACAAATTCTGGATCAACTGTGTCCGTTGGATCTTGATCCGATGGCTCATGTACGTAAAGTTGCATTTTGGAGTAAGTAAAGTCACTGGCCTCAAGTTCCACCACCTCATACTTCGTATGTTGCACAAAAACACCATTTGGAAGGATATTTTGCGGTTTCCACCATGTACTGCTCCAATCTGTTGTGATTTCACCACTTAATCTTCTAATCAACCAATTATACTGGTAAATATTCTCTTACTTTGCATCTCAAACATTTCCCTGACTTTGAGTCCCTGAGGCTGGCCATAGTGCTAGTATCATAGGTAGTATCATGCATCTTAGGCCCACAAAAATGCTGATGTGGCATCTAATTAATGAGGAGAGATAAGATTAGAGTAACATAGCTGGATACTGTATCATAATGCACGTTACGAGAAAAGCTAATGCTAAATAGATCTTGTACACATATTTTGTATTGAGATTCTACAAAACAATAAATTTAGAAGATTATGATACTACTCTATAATACCACCCACTATAGTAATAGTATCATAGACAAGTATCATATGCATGATATTACAATATGATACTATGCACTATAGTCCCTGCGCGCTAGTACACTCAATAAAGACAGAGAGAGAGGAGAGACGCTGAGGAGGACTTTGAGTTCTAGTACCTCACCTGCCCGGAATAAGTACGCTGGCAGCCTGACCTGCCCTAAGTACGTCCGGTCAAATCGATGCCTTGCCTTGCACGCCGTCTGCGCGCATCCATGTCTTCCCGATGAAATTGTCAGTCCAAAAAAATCGGAAATTTAATTCGGCTATTGGGCGGATATGCTACCTCGACCCAAAAAAACATATTTTTAATTTTCAAAAAATTCTAACAAAAAAATCCGCATGTACTTCTCGATAATCTATGTGTGTTCGTGTAGTTTCGTGAAAAGCCGATATTTTTTGTGGTTGATGTAAGAAGACAAAAGCAAGTACTCCGTATTACAAACAGCTTTATTTTTAGCAATAAATTTTATCTTTTTTACATAGCCCAAACGACAATTTAGTTTTTTATGGAAAGACTTTATGCGCTCTTAGCATGTGAAGATGAAAAGATTAATTTTTTGTTTGGATTTTTTTTACATTTCAAAATATATAGATGTTGCAGTTCAAACTAAAGGGAGCATACGCAACCAGGAGCCAAAACATCCTCCCCCAAAAAATATGATTTGTTTTCTATTTGCGACGCTTCCGCGATGCCTATCACATGTCTGTATAGCCGCAGCTAGCACCATCGAGCACGCCCCAATGCTCTGTGTGTTGTCTTGTCAATTCAATGGTCAAGGTAATCTGACCAAAAGATACGTCTTGGAGTACGCGTGCGCCTTATTCCTTGAAATGGAGGTAGTACTTTATATTTGGCCCAAATGCGAAAAGTGTTACTCCTCCTATTCTAGTATACCATACTACGTATTACTCAAAACAAGTTCGAAGTTATGTCAAGTATGACTAGTGCAAATAAACCCTCTGGCATTAAGAGTATGAGAAGTTCGGATCATGATGAACAAGTTAATCTTCAAAACGTACAGCTATGTCAAGTATGACTAGTGCAAATAAACCCTCTGGCATTAAGAGAAACATCAAATAGTACAAAACACCTGAAAAAAAACGAAATTACAACAAAATCCTTGAGATGCCCTTCGTCTTCAACCTCCAGACCGTGTCGACAGCACCATGGCCGACACTAATCCAACCCAGGAAGCCAGAATCCTAGGATAAGCAAGCTCGAAAGGTAGGTGGCCACGGAAGCTCTAGCACGTACCAATTCAGCACGCGCGAGGGCCCGCCCAGCATCTCAATCGGCACGGTGTGAAGCCAGTCCTCGTCTCGAGCTCTCTCGAAGCGTGAGAGCTCGCCGGATTCTCTGTCGAGAGCAAGAATGAAGTTTCCGAGCCCACCGAACACGTACCACTGGAAGAAACGGGCGTTGCACCCCACAAAGAGGATATCCGACCGGCCTGTGTGCGTGGCGTGGAGAGGCACGATGGCGCCGGAGGAGGTCCAAGCGTGGCCACCAGGGCCAGGCGAGAACACGCAGGTCTTGCAGATGCCGTCATGATAGATCAGGCACGTCACCCTGTAATTTGACAGACTGATGCGCGCCGCAGCGTCCTCGCCATGGAGGGCGGCGCCCAGGAACAAGCTTACGAATGTTGTGTGCGAAACAGCAGGGGGTGGAGGGACCGTCACGTACTGACCTGCCAGGGGATCGCAGACGACGAGACGTGAAGGCTGCTCGAAAGGCTTTCCGTGTTCGGTGTGGTCGAAGTCCGCAAGGAGTAGGAGGCCGCCCCGAGAGTCGGCGAGCTCCAAACTGAGGTCGCCGTTTGGCGCCCGTGGGAGGAAGTCGAGCGCGAGATTATTTGCGGCGACCCCGGCCCAACATGACGAGGAAGAGGGAACGAAGTGGGGCAGCAAGCCAGACGGCCGATAGTGACAATGGGAGAAGCTGATGTGGTAGTGGCCGGCGACTATGGAGGATGGCGCGCCGTGGCGAGCGGAGAGGACACGGAAGTCCTCCGCCGCGATGACCTTGCGCCAGCTCCTGCAGGCGAACGCGGCGCGGACGAGATCCAGAGGCGAGGTGAGGCGCAGGAACACCAGCCCGAGAAGTTCATCCGGGATGGCGTCACCCTTGTCCTCCTGCCCGGACTTCCTCTGAGCATTCTTCCAGCGGGGGCGGCTGTGCCCCATCTCCGGCTGGACCTAGCTCGCGTACGGGGGCGAGGTGTGCTGTAGGGAGGAAGCTAGGGAAGTAGCGAGGCGGCCGGCTTGGTAGAGACTAGAGGAGTTAAGGAGGAGACTTATGTACTGAAAAAGTTCCGTGGAATCAAATTCCTATATTGGTTAATTACATGCAAGGATGAGCAGAGTAGTTGGTTGTGTAATTGAAACGAGATTACGAGCTTGATCCCCACACACGAACCACATCGTAAAGCTTCATGAAAGAAAAATAGGAAAACAACAAAATTGTGTGGCACAACAGTTGCTTTCTCCAAGTTCCTATAGAGGGAGTACTATGTACATATTCAAACTAGACAAATCATGTATCTACCCCCTAACCCCTAAAACTCAGTCTTATGAAATCTAGCATAAAGAGATCGAAGTCGTTTTGGGTTTCAAACATGGAAATTTCAAGAACATCCCAAAAGCTTCATTTTAGAGTGACTAAGAAGGATCCATGCTTACCTTTTCATTTTCATGTTTTAAACTTGTTTAAATCATGGTCAAACCTAGGATTTGACCAAGATTCAAATGGGCCTAAAAAATCAGAAAAAATCAAAAGAATGAAAAACCAAAGCACATATATAGCATTCTTATGTCATATATATAGTAAGCATTCAAGTTGATAAACAAGGTCTAGACATATATATTCAAACCAGAAAAATCATGTATATATCTACCCCTAAAACCCTAAACTCTGTCTTATGAAGTCAATCATGAAGAGAAGTGGTTTTGGGTTTCAAACATGGAAATTTCAAGAACCTCCCAAAAGCTTCATTTTAGAGTGACTAAGAAGGATCCAGGCTTATCTTTTCATTTCATGTTTTAAACTTGTTTAAATCCTGGTCAAACCTAGGATTTGATGAAGATACAAATGGGTGGGCACACAATATTCAAAAAAATCAGAAAAATGAAAAACCAAATCACATTGTCTTCTTATGTCATATCGTAAGCATTCAAGTTGATAAACAAGGTCTAGATATATCCAAACCAGACAAATCATGTATCTACCCCCTGTCGATCTTATGAAGTCTAGCATGAAGGGAAGTCGTTTTCGGTTTCAAACATGGTAATTTCAAGAACATCCCAAAAGCTTCCATTTTAGAGTGACTAAGAAGGATACAGACTTCCTTTTTTATTTTCATGTTTTAAACTTGTTTAAATCTTGGTCAAACCAAGGATTTGACCAAGATTCAAATGGGCCTAAAAATTTAGAAAAAAATCAAAAGGGAATGAAAAACCAAAGCACATAGCATTCTTATGTCATATGTATAGTAAGCATTCAAGTTGATAAATGATGCGCGTAAATGTACACGTCCGTTGGGAACCCCAAGAGGAAGGTATGATGCGCACAGTGGCAAGTTTTCCCTCAGAAAGAAACCAAGGTTTATCGAACCAGGAGGAGCCAAGAAGCACGTTGAAGGTTGATGGTGGCGAAATGTGATGCGGCGCAACAACAGGGATTCCGGCGCCAACGTGGAACCTGCACAACACAACCCAAGTACTTTGCCCCAACGAAGCAGTGAGGTTGTCAATCTCACCGGCTTGCTGTAACAAAGGATTAACCGTATTGTGTGGAAGATGTTTGTTTGCAAGAAAACAGTAAAACAAGTATTGCAGTAGATTGTATGCGATGTAAAGAATAGGACCGGGGTCCACAGTTCACTAGAGGTGTCTCTCCCATAAGATAAAAGCATGTTGGGTGAACAAATTACAGTCGGCAATTGACAAATAGAAAAGGGCATAACAATGCATGTACATGATATGATAAATATAGTGAGATTTAATTGGGCATTACGACAAAGTACATAGACCGCCATCCAACTGCATCTATGCCTAAAAAGTCCACCTTCAGGTTATCATCCGAACCCCATTCGGTATTAAGTTGCAAAGCAACAGACAATTGCATTAAGTATGGTGCGTAATGTAATCAACAACTACATCCTTATACATAGCATCAATGTTTTATCCCTAGTGGCAACAGCACATCACAACCTTAGAACTTTCTGTCACTGTCCCAGTGTCAATGAAGGCATGAACCCACTATCGAGCATAAATAATCCCTCTTGGAGTTAAGAGCAAAAACTTGGCCAGAGCCTCTACTAATAACGGAGAGCATGCAAGATCATAAACAACACATAAACAATAGATTGATAATCACCATAACATAGTATTCTCTATCCATCGGATCCCGACAAACACAACATATAGTATTACATATAGATGATCTTGATCATGTTAGGCAGCTCACAAGATCCAACAATGAAGCACAACAAGGAGAAGACGACCATCTAGCTACTGCTATGGACCCATAGTCCAGGGGTGAACTACTCACTCATCACTCCGGAGGCGACCATGGCGGTGTAGAGTCCTCCGGAGATGAATCCCCTCTGGGTGCCGGAGGCGATCTCCTGAATCCCCCGAGATGGGATTCGCGGCGGCGTCTCTGGAAGGTTTTCCGTATCGTGGCTCTCGTACTGGGGGTTTCGCGACGGAGGCTATTTGTAGGCGGAAGGGTAGGTCAAGAGGCGGCGCGAGGGCCCACACCACAGGCCGGCGCGGCCAGGGCTGGGCCGCGCCCTATGGTGTGGCCACCTCGTGGCCCCACTTCGACTCCCCTTCGGTCTTCTGGAAGCTTCGTGCAAAAATAGGACCCTGGGCGGTGATTTCGTCCAATTCCGAGAATATTTCGTTACTAGGATTTCTGAAACCAAAAACAGCAGAAAAAGAACTTCGGCATCTTGTTAATAGGTTAGTTCCAGAAAATGCGTAAATACGACATATAATGTGCATAAAACATGTAGGTATCATCAATAAAGTAGCATGGAACATAAGAAATAATCGATACGTTGGAGACGTATCAGCATCCCCAAGCTTAGTTCTGCTCGTCCCGAGCAGGTAAAACGATAACAAAGATAATTTCTGAAGTGACATGCCATCATAATCTTGATCATACTATTTGTAAACATATGTAATGAATGCAGCGATCAAAACAAAGGTAATGACATGAGTAAACAACTGAATCATAAAGCAAAGACTTTTCATGAATAGTACTTTCAAGACAAGCATCAATAAGTCTTGCATAAGAGTTAACTCATAAAGCAATAAATCAAGGTAAAGGTATTGAAGCAACACAAAGGAAGATTAAGTTTCAGCGGTTGCTTTCAACTTATAACATGTATATCTCATGGATATTGTCAACATAAAGTAATATAACAAGTGCAACATGCAAGTATGTAGGAATCAATGCACATTCACACAAGTGTTTGCTTCTTAAGGTGGAGGGAGATAGGTAAACTAACTCAACAATAAAAGTAAAAGAAAGGTCCTTCAAAGAGGAAAGCATCGATTGCTGTATTTGTGCTAGAGCTTTTATTTTGAAAACATGAAACAATTTTGTCAACGGTAGTAATAAAGCATATGAGTTATGTAAATTATATCTTACAAGTTGCAAGCCTCATGCATAGTATACTAATAGTGCCCGCACCTCGTCCTACTTAACTTGGACTACCGGATCTTTGCATGCCATGTTTCAACCAAGTGTCACAAAGGGGGCCGCCTGTACAAAGGTCTAAGGAGAATGCTCGCATTTTGGATTTCTCGCTTTTGATTATTCTCAACTTAGACATCCATACCGGGACAACATGGACAACAGATAATGGACTCCTCTTAAATGCATAAGCATGTAGCAACAATTATTATTCTCATATGAGATTGAGGATATATGTCCAAAACTGAAACTTCAACCATGATTCATGGCTTTAGTTAGCGGCCCAATGTTCTTCTCTAACAATTTGCATGCTCCAATCATTAAGGTGATAGATCCTTCAGACAAGACGGACATGCATAGCAACTCACATGATATTCAATAAAGAGTAATTGATGGCGTTCCCCAGAAGCATGGTTATCGCACAACAAGCAACTTAATAAGAGATAAAGTGCATAAGTACATATTCAATACTACAATAGTTTTTAAGGCTATTTTGTCCCATGAGCTATATATTGCAAAGGTGAATGATGGAATTTAAAGGTAGCACTCAAGCAATTTACTTTGGAATGGCGGAGAAATACCATGTAGTAGGTAGGTATGGTGGACACAAATGGCATAGTAGTTGGCTCAAGGATTTTGGATGCATGAGAAGTATTCCCTCTCGATACAAGGTTTAGGCTAGCAAGGTTATTTGAAGCAAACTCAAGGATGAACCGGTGCAGCAAAACTCACATAAAAGACATATTGTAAACATTATAAGACTCTACACCGTCTTCCTTGTTGTTCAAAACTCAATACTAGATATTATCTAGACCTTAGAGAGACCAAATATGCAAATCAAATTTTAGCAAGCTCTATGTATTTCTTCACTAATGGGTGCAAAGTATATGATGCAAGAGCTTAAACATGAGCACAACAATTGCAAAGTATCACATTATCCAAGACATTTTAGAATTAATACATGTAGCATTTTCCATTTCAACCATATAACAATTTAACAAAGAAGAAACTTCGCCTTGAACATTATGAGTAAAGCCTAAGGACATATTTGTCCATATGCAACAGCGGAGCGTGTCTCTCTCCCACAAAGTGAATGCTAGGATCCATTTTATTCAAACAAAAACAAAAACAAAAACAAATCGACGCTCCAAGTAAAGAACACAAGATGTGACTGAATAAAAATATAGTTTCAGGGGAGGAACCTGATGATGTTGTCGATGAAGAAGGGGATGCCTTGGGCATCCCCAAGCTTAGACGCTTGAGTCTTCTTAAAATATGCAGGGATGAACCACGGGGGCATCCCCAAGCTTAGAGCTTTCACTCCTCTTGATCATAGTATATCATACTCCTCTCTTGACCCTTGAAAACTTCCTTCACACCAAACTTCAAGCAAACTCATTAGAGGGTTAGTGCAAAATTAATAATTCACATGTTCAGAGGTGACACAAACATTCTTTACACTTCTGGACATTGCATAAAGCTACTGGACATTCATGGATCAAAGAAATTCATCCAACATAGCAAAAGAGGCAATGCGAAATAAAAGGCAGAATCTGTCAAAAACAGAACAGTCCGTAAAGACGAATTTTAAAATGGCACCAGACTTGCTCAAATGGAAAAACTCAAAACTAATGAAAGTTGCGTACATATCTGAGGATCACGCTCGTAAATTGGCAGATTTTTTCGAATTTTCTACAGAGACTTAGGCCCAGATTCGTGACAGACAGCAATGCTGTTTCTGCGCAGCGATCCCAAATATAACATCAACTTTGACATAGAAACTTTACTTGGCACAAAACATGATAAGGAGAGGTTGCTACAGTAGTAAACAACTTCCAAGACTCAAATATAAAACAAAGTACTGTAGTAAAAACATGGGTTGTCTCCCATAAGCGCTTTTCTTTAACGCCTTTCTAGCGCAGAAAGTGCAAATCAATAACATCGAGAGTAGAAGCATCAACATCATAACTTGTTCTAATAATAGAATCAAAAGGCAACTTCATTCTCTTTCTAGGGAAGTGTTCCATACCTTTCTTGAGAGGAAATTGATATTTAATATTACCTTCCCTCATATCAATAACAGCACCAACGGTTCGAAGAAAAGGTCTTCCCAACACAATAGGACAAGATGCATTGCATTCGATATCCAAGACAACAAAATCAACGGGGACAAGGTTATTGTTAACCATAATGCGCACATTATCAATCCTCCCCAAAGGTTTCTTTTTAACATTATCGGCAAGATTAACATCCAAATAACAATTCTTCAATGGTGGCAAGTCAAGCATATCATAAATCTTTTTAGGCATAACAGAAATACTTGCACCAAGATCACATAAAGCATTACATTCAAAGTCATTGAATTTCATTTTAATGATGGGCTCCCAACCATCTTCTAACTTTCTAGGAATAGAAGTTTCAAGTTTTAGTTTCTCTTCTCTAGCTTTTATGAGAGCATTTGTAATATGTTTTGTAAAGGCTAAATTTATAGCACTAGCATTAGAACTTTTAGCAAGTTTTTGTAAGAACTTTATAACTTCAGAGATGTGGCAATCATCAAAATCTAAATCATTATGAGCTACAGCAATGGGATCATTGTTCCCAAGGTTGGAAAAAATTTCAGCAGTTTTATCACAAGCAGTTTCAGCAGTTTTAGCAATTTCAGGCAGTTTTGTACGCTTTGCACTAGGAGTAGAAACATTGCCAACACCAATTATTTTACCATTGATAGTAGGAGGTGCAGCAACATGTGAAGAATTAGCATTACTAGTGGTGGTAATAGTCCAAACTTTAGCTACATTATTCTCTTTAGCTAGTTTTTCATTTTCTTCTCTATCCCACCTAGCACGCAGTTCAGCCATTAATCTTATATTCTCATTAATTCTAACTTGGATGGCATTTGCTGTAGTAGTAATCTTATTATCAATATCATTATTAGGCATAACTTTCAATTTTAAAAGATTAACATCGGAGGCAAGTCTATCAACTCTAGAAGCAATAGTATCAATTTTATCAAGCTTTTCCTCAACAGATTTGTTAAAAGCAGTTTGTGTACTAATAAATTCTTTAAGCATGGCTTCAAGACCAGGGGGTACACTCCTATTATTGTTGTAAGAATTCCCATAAGAATTACCATAACCATTACCATTAGCAGAAGGATATGGCCTATAGTTATTACCAGAGTTGTTCCTATAAGCATTGTTGTTGAAATTATTATTTTTAATGAAATTCACATCAACATTTTCTTCTTGAGCAACCAATGAAGCTAAAGGAACATTATTAGGATCAACATTAGATCTACCATTCACAAGCATAGACATAATCACATCAATCTTATCACTCAAGGAAGAGGTTTCTTCAACAGAATTTACCTTCTTACCTTGTGGAGCTCTTTCCGTGTGCCATTCAGAGTAATTTATCATCATATCATCAAGAAGTTTTGTAGCCGCCCCCAATGTGATGGACATAAAGGTACCTCCAGCAGCTGAATCCAATAAATTCCGCGAAGAAAAATTTAGTCCTGCATAGAAGGTTTGGATGATCATCCAAGTAGTCAGTCCATGGGTTGGGCAATTCTTTACCAAAGTTTTCATTCTCTCCCATGCTTGAGCAACATGTTCAGTATCTAATTGCTTAAAATTCATTATGCTACTTCTCAAAGATATAATTTTAGCGGGAGGATAATATCTACCAATAAAAGCATCCTTACATTTAGTCCATGAATCAATACTATTCTTAGGTAAAGATAGCAACCAATCTTTAGCTCTTCCTCTTAATGAGAAAGGAAACACTTTCAATTTAATAATATCACCATCTACATCCTTATACTTTTGCATTTCACAAAGTTCAACAAAATTATTGAGATGGGCAGCAGCATCATCAGAACTAACACCAGAAAATTGATCTCTCATGACAAGATTTAGTAAAGCAGGTTTAATTTCAAAGAATTCTGCTGTAGTAGCAGGTGGAGCAATAGGTGTGCATAGGAAATCATTATTATTTGCATTTGTGAAGTCACACAACTTAGTATTTTCAGGGGTATTCATTTTAGCAACAGTAAATAAAACAAACTAGATAAAGTAAATGCAAGTAACTAATTTTTTGTGTTTTTGATATAGAGAGCAAGACAATAAATAAAGTAAAACTAGCAACTAATTTTTTTGTGTTTTGTTTAGGTGCAGCAAACAAAGTAGTAAATAAAATAAAGCAAGACAAAAACAAAGTAAAGAGATTGAGAAGTGGAGACTCCCCTTGCAGCGTGTCTTGATCTCCCCGGCAACGCCAGAAAACAGCTTGATGCGCGTAAATGTACACGTCCGTTGGGAACCCCAAGAGGAAGGTATGATGCGCACATGGCAAGTTTTCCCTCAGAAAGAAACCAAGGTTTATCGAACCAGGAGGAGCCAAGCACGTTGAAGGTTGATGGTGGCGAAATGTGATGCGGCGCAAACAGGGATTCCGGCGCCAACGTGGAACCGCACAACACAACCCAAGTACTTTGCCCCAACGAAACAGTGAGGTTGTCAATCTCACCGGCTTGCTGTAACAAAGGATTAACCGTATTGTGTGGAAGATGTTTGTTTGCAAGAAAACAGTAAAACAAGTATTGCAGTAGATTGTATGCGATGTAAAGAATAGGACCGGGGTCCACAGTTCACTAGAGGTGTCTCTCCCATAAGATAAAAGCATGTTGGGTGAACAAATTACAGTCGGGCAATTGACAAATAGAAAAGGGCATAACAATGCATGTACATGATATGATAAATATAGTGAGATTTAATTGGGCATTACGACAAAGTACATAGACCGCCATCCAACTGCATCTATGCCTAAAAAGTCCACCTTCAGGTTATCATCCGAACCCCATTCAGTATTAAGTTGCAAAGCAACAGACAATTGCATTAAGTATGGTGCGTAATGTAATCAACAACTACATCCTTATACATAGCATCAATGTTTTATCCCTAGTGACAGCAGCACATCACAACCTTATAACTTTCTGTCCCAGGTGTCAATGAAGGCATGAACCCACTATCGAGCATAAATACTCCCTCTTGGAGTTAAGAGCAAAAACTTGGCCAGAGCCTCTACTAATAACGGAGAGCATGCAAGATCATAAACAACACATAAACAATAGATTGATAATCACCATAACATAGTATTCTCTATCCATCGGATCCCGACAAACACAACATATAGTATTACATATAGATGATCTTGATCATGTTAGGCAGCTCACAAGATCCAACAATGAAGCACAACAAGGAGAAGACGACCATCTAGCTACTGCTATGGACCCATAGTCCAGGGGTGAACTACTCACTCATCACTCCGGAGGCGACCATGGCGGTGTAGAGTCCTCCGGAGATGAATCCCCTCTCCGGGTGCCGGAGGCGATCTCCTGAATCCCCGAGATGGGATTCGCGGCGGCGTCTGGAAGGTTTTCTATCGTGGCTCTCGCCGGGGGTTTCGCGACGGAGGCTATTTGTAGGCGGAAGGGTAGGTCAAGAGGCGGCGCGAGGGGCCCACACCAGGCCGCGCGCCCGGGCCTGGGCCGCGCCGCCTATGGTGTGGCCACCTCGTGGCCCCACTTCGACTCCCTTCGGTCTTCTGGAAGCTTCGTGCAAAAATAGGACCTGGGCGGTGATTTCGTCCAATTCCGAGAATATTTCGTTACTAGGATTTCTGAAACCAAAAACAGCAGAAAATAGCAACTGGCTCTTCGGCATCTTGTTAATAGGTTAGTTCCAGAAAATGCGTAAATACGACATATAATGTGCATAAAACATGTAGGTATCATCAATAAAGTAGCATGGAACATAAGAAATTATCGATACGTTGGAGACGTATCAATAAACAAGGGGTAGACATATTCAAACCAGAAAAATCATGTATATATCTACCCCTAAAACCCTAAACTCTGTCTTATGAAGTCAATCATGAAGAGAAGTGGTTTTGGGTTTGAAACATGGAAATTTCAAGAACCTCCCAAAAGATTTATTTTAGAGTGACTAATAAGGATCCATGCTTACCTTTTCATTTTCATAATTTAAACTTGTTTAAATCTTGGTCAAACCTAGGATTTGACCAAGATTCAAATGGGCATAAAATTAAAATAAAACAGAAAAATGAAAAACCAAAGCACATAGTCTTCTTATGTCATATAGCAAGCATTAAAGTTGAGAAACAAGGTCTCTAGCTAGACATATTCAAACTATGCAAATCATGTATCTATGTACCCCCTAACCCCTAAACTCTGTCTTATGAAGTCAAGCACGAAGAGATGTGGTTTTGGGTTTCAAACATGGAAATTTCAAAAACCACCCAAAAGCTTCATTTTAATTAGAGTGACAAAGAAGGATACAGGCTTCCCTTCTCATTTTCATGTTTTAAACTTGTTTAAATCTTGGTCAAACCTAGGATTCGACCAAGATTCAAATGGGCATAAAAATTCAGAAAAAATCAAAAGAATGAAAAACCAAAGCACATAGCATTCTTATGTCATATAGTAAGCATTCAAGTTGATAAACAGGGTCTAGACATATTCAAACCAGAAAAATCATGTATATATATATCTACCCCTATCCCTAAACTCTGTCTTATGAAGTCAAGCATGAAGAGAAGTGGTTTTGGGTTTCAAACATGGAAATTTAAAAAAAAAACCAAAAGCTTCATTTTAGGGAGACTAAGAAGGATCCATGCTTACCATTTTATTTTCACGTCTTAAACTTGTTTAAATCTTGGTCAAACCTAGGATTTGACCAAGATACAAATTGGCAGAAAATTTTAAAAAATCAAAAAAATTAAAAACCAAAGTACATAGTCTTCTTATGGCATATAGTAAGCATTCAAGTTGTTAAACAAGGTCTAGACATATTCAAACCAAACAAATCATGTATCTATACCCCTAACCCCTAATTAAACTCTATATATCTTATGAAGTCAAGCATGAAGAGACGTGGTTTTTGGTTTCAAACATGGAAATTTCAAAAACCTCCCAAAATCTTCATTTTAATTAGAGTGACTAAGAAGGATACATGCTTCCCTTCTCATTTTCATGTTTTAAACTTGTTTAAATCTTGGTCAAACCTAGGATTCGACCAAGATTCAAATGGGCATAAAAATTCAGAAAAAATCAAAAGAATGAAAAACCAAAGCACATAGCATTCTTATGTCATATATAGTAAGCTAGCATTCAAGTTGATAAACAAGGTCTAGACATATTCAAACCAGAAAAATCATGTATATATCTACCCCTAACCCTAAACTATGTCTTATGAAGTTAAGCATGAAGAGAAGTGGTTTTGGGTTTCAAACATGGAAATTTAAAAAAAAAGCTTCATTTTCGGGAGACTAAGAAGGATCCATGCTTACCATTTTATTTTCATGTTTTAAACTTGTTTAAATCTTGGTCAAACCTAGGATTTGACCAAGATTCAAATGGGCGAAAATTAAAAAAAGTGTGTTTGCCCGTCGAGTGAAACTCGGAGGAAGAGGGATCACTCGGAAGGAGAGAAGAAGGGAGAGAATTATGGTGTCTCCCCTTTTTCGGGTGATGATGTTGACTTTTGTGCAGGGTTTGTCAGTGAGCAGGAGGTGCGAGCGAGCGAGCGAGTCGAGCGAGGCCGAGAATGAGAGAGATTTGTTTTTTTGTGAGAGGGACAACCGAAGGATCCAGAAGGACCCACAGACTTCCAATACGCATCCTGATGCGTCTTCTCTTGACAAAGAAGATGGCTGGGAGTTTGCGTACCTATTGCACGTGACTTGTGCTCACTGAAGTGTGGGACCTCACGCGTGGGCACCACACGTAAGTGACAGACCTGTTGGTGTAAAAACTCGGTTGATTATTATAGTGCATTAGAACAAAGTTTCCTATGGATTCAAGGGTAGGAAATCCAAGTTAACTCATTTACATGACATTATTTTTCTTATGTCATATAGTAAGCATTAAAGTTGATAAACAATGTCTAGACATATTCAAACCAGACAAATCATGTATCTATACCCCTAACCCCTAAACTCTGTCTTATGAAGTCAAGCATGTGAAGAGATGTGGTTTTGGGTTTCAAACATGGAAATTTCAAAAACCTCCCAAAAGCTTCATTTTAGAGTGCCTAAGAAGGATACATGCTTCCCTTTTCATTTTCATGTTTTATAAAACTTGTTTTAATTATCTTGGTCAAACCTAGGATTTGACGAAGATACAAATGGGTGGGCAAAAAATTAAAAAAATCAGAAAAATGGAAAACCAAATCACATAGTCTTCTTATGTCATATCGTAAGCAATCAAGTTGATAAACAAGGTCTAGATATATCCAAACCAGACAAATCGTGTATCTACCCCCTTTCGATCTTATGAAGTCTAGCATGAAGGGAAGTCGTTTTGGGTTTCAAACATTGAAATTTCAAGAACATCCCAAAAGCTTCATTTTAGAGTGACTAAGAAGGATACAGACTTCCCTTTTCATTTTCATGTTTTAAACTTGTTTAAATCTTGGTCAAACCAAGGATTTGACCAAGATTCAAATGGCCCTAAAAATTCAGAAAAAAATCAAAAGAATGAAAAACCAAAGCACATAGCATTCTTATGTCATATGTATAGTAAGCATTCAAGTTGATAAACAAGGTCTAGACATACAAGAAAAGTTCTGATAGACAACGTCTCAAAATCGTCCGCTAAGGGGTATTTTTCGTCGCCTATGGGCCTAACCCGACGATATGGGTTCTGTTGTGGAAACTGCGTCAGGCAAAGTCCAACGACGTTTTTTTCGGTCCGTCGCGCTTGGGCGCCCTTCCGCCACGGAAAATCGGACCGTTGCGCAAGTGTTTCCGGGAGCCCGTTGACTGCTGACGTCATGCAAACTGACACGTGGCAGACGCCGTTAACTGGCAGTTAACGGCGTTAACCGGCTGAAACCCCGTGGTAGATGGTAGGCCCACACGAGGCCTGCCACGTCTTAAGCGGGCCGGGCCAGATGACATAGTTTGACCGGTCAACTATATAGCTGGGCTGGTCCATTAGTTACGTGGGCCGGGCCTAACCTCTAATGTTGACTGGTCAAAACTTAAATGGGCCGGCCCATTTAACATGTGGGGTCCACCTTACAGAACCGGGCCGGCCCAAGAAGCAAGTGGGCCGGGCCAAAACACAGGTGGGTCCCACTTTCCTGTTAAAAGGCCGGCCCATTTAGTGTGTAGGGTCCACCGTATAGTGGGCCGGCCCAACAAGCTAGGCCGGGCCAAAAACACGTGGGTCCCACTTTCCAGTTAAAGGGTCGGCCCATTTAGTATGTGGGGTCCACCATATAGCAAGTGGGCCGGCCCAACAAGATAGTGGGCCGGGCCAAAAACACAGGTGGGTCCCACCCTGTTAAAGGGCCGGCCCATTTCGTATGTGGGGTCCACCATATAGCAAGTGGCTGGCCCACCAAGCTAGGGCCGGGCCAAAAACACGGGTCCACATTTTGTTAATGGGCCGGCCCATTTGGTTTGTGGGGTCCACCATATAGAAAGTGGGCGGCCCAACAAGATAGTGGGGCCAAAAACACGGTGGGTCCCACCTTCCTATTAAAGGGCCGGCCCGTTTACCATGTGGGACCACCATATAGCAAATGGGCTGGCCCAACAACATAGTGGGCCGGCCCAAAAACACAGTGGCCCCACTTTCTGTTGAAGGGCGGCCCAATTAGTATGTGGGGTCCACCATGTAGCAGGTGGGCCGGCCCAACAAGATAGTGGGCCGGGCCAAAAATACAGGTGGGTCCCACTTTCCTCTTAAAGGGCCGGCCCATTTAGTATGTGGGGTCCACCACAAAAGCAAATGGGCTGGCCCAACTATTTAGTGGGCCGGCCCAGTAGTATGTGGGGTCCACCTTTTTGCAAGTGGGCCAGCCCAATTAGAGTGTGGGGTCCACGGTAAATCAAATGGGCTGGCCCAAGAAGTAAGTGGGCCAGCCCGTTTAGTTGCTGTTTATATGCCGGCATAATATGCGCTTTAGGATTTTGCGGGCAGGCACATATGTGATTTTGCTTAATTGGGCCGTTTAAGGGATGGGAATTCGTGATTTAGATACTGAGAATATTTACGCAGCATTGATTTCTGTCGGATAGCCTCACTTACCACAAGCACCAAAGAAAAAATGCGCGAAAGAACTATAAAAACTAACTAAATATTACATCAGCTGCAAGGCATTGAAAAAAATATTACAGAACCCAGAGAAATTGAATGGTAATTAAACCTAGCAATACAATGAAGCGATCCGGCAATCTTTTAAGTTGTCCATGCAGCACCTATATCTGAAACAAAGACATTACAAGTTAAGACAGCAACAATGGAAAGGCAAAGACACTACAATATTGTTTGCCAAAGAATTTGGAACTCATCATTTCGTCGTTATAACAAGATCATTGTAATGCGCACAATAAGCAAACAAAGAGTGCATGCCGCATACCAACAGCCAATATAACAGAGCATGTTAGAATGAAACAGCAGACTTACTACTGTCGAGTCCCATGCAAACCAACATGTTCAGGGAGTACAAAATTGGCATGAACAACATAGTAGCAGGCTATAAATTTTGTAACGACGACTGAGCAAGATACAGAATATAGTGGGATCACCTGTGAACTTGTATAAGAGGGAATGCAAACCAATATGTTCAGCATTCCATATGTGAGCGTCATGCCAAGTCAGAGAAACAAGTCGATAATGCAGCTTTTGAAGAACAAGATGGCACACAAAATTATTATCTAGTAATATGACAAGTTTATTTGTACTACAGGCTTAGATAGCAGAGTGATAGCATGCCAAACTAAGTCCTTACTTTGTTAGCTTACAATGAACTAGATACAAAACAATGGCATCACCTGTAGTACAGGGAATGCAAGCCAACATGTTCATGGAGTAAAAAATTGGCACAAACAACATAGTAGCAGGCCATAATTTTTGAAACAACATCTGAGCAAGATAAAGTTATGATGGCTAGATCTACAGAGCAGGGAATGTAAACCAAATATAGAAGTTACGATGCCAAAAGCTATAGAGCAGGGAATGCGAACCAACATGTGCAATTACTTAAAATTGGCCATGAACTAAATAATAGCAGGATGTTACTATAATAGCTAGGAATAATACAGATAGGAGTTATAATGGCATCACTGATAAACTTGTAGATAAGGGAAAAAATCAATTTGTTTCGGGATATAAAGTTGTAATGAGCAACACATAGAGGATAGTTAATGCTACGGCTTAGGATGGACCAGAAACGGAATATAGTGGGATCTGAACTTGTAGAAAAGGGAATGCACACCAATATGTTCACAATTCTATATGTGAGCGCCATGCCAATTAAGAGAAACAAGTTAATATTGCAGCTTTTGAAGAATCAGATGGCAGACAAAATTATGATGGAAGTTGCTGCTGTGACGAGTTCAAATAAATTTGTACTGCAGGATGGCAGAGCGATAGCATGCAGGAACTAATAGCAGGCAGTTAATTTGTACTGCAGGATGGCAGAGCGATAGCATGCAGGAACTAATAGCAGGCAGTTAGCTTACGACGAAGTAGATAGAAATAACAATGGCATCACCGTAGTACAGGGAATGCAAACCAACATGTTCAGGGAGAACAAGATTGGCATGAACAACGAATGAGCAAGATAGAAGTTATGATGGCTACATCTACAGAGCAGGGAATGCAAACCAAAATGTTCAATCGCTTGAAGTTAGCAATGAACTAGAAAATGGCAAGGTGTTACGGTCATAACTAGGAATGAACTAAAAGAGCTTCAGACAAACAAGCATCTGAACCCAGAACATGGCGCTAAAACAAGGGACTTACATTAGGAGAAGCACTCTGTGGGAATCACAGCAGATCTTCCTGGGGTTGATAGATCCGGTGATGAAGTACACTACATGTGCTCCTTGGGGTTGGAGAGACGGCCATTAAACTTCATGGTTACTCATCTAATCTGCAAAGACGTAACGGCGCGTCGTTAGCACAAACAGGTTCCCCCAAGATTAAACAAGAACTTGCAGGCAAGCAATAGAAAAGCGACAGTAGAAGAGTTTAGATCATGGACGGCGCCGGTGAAGCAGATTCGGTTCATGCACATCGGTGTCGGTGAGCAAGATCCGATGCGGTGGACGATGCCGCAGCTGAAGCGACTGCGGTAGGCTGCTGGATGAGCATATGGTTTCGAGGTTCGGCGGGGATGATCCGGTCCGGTTGATGACGGCGTCGATGAAGCGGCTCCGGCAGGCAGCCGGATGACGAGGATCGCGAGGGCTCGGGTAGGCCAGGGAAGTCCGGCGGGGATGTTCCGGTGCGGTGGTCGTGGAGGTGGTAGAGAGAGGGACTTGGGAAGTTCCGGTGGGTGGTCTGAGGGAAATGAATTTTTTTGGGAGGGTTTCCGGGGCTAGGGAGGTGGTGATCCAAAAAATGACGGGCAGACCCCCCCACCAACCGACTTTCTGTCATCTCCACAAGGGTAGAATGGGAATTTGAAAGCGTGTGAATTTTTTGTATTTTGTGGGCGGGAAGTTTTGCCGCTATGAGATTTTGAATTTGGCTAAGGTCCAAGTATAATGATAAAAAATTGTGAGACCGTACTAGTACCTCTGTTCAAGGCCGAGTGCAAAATCAAATCATCATCACCTTGAATATCGGTTACTATCATCGTGTTCTATCTTCTTATCCCATTCAAAAACACGCCTGAAATATTTCTAGATTGGCGGGAGATTTTGCCGCCCGACTGAGATTTGATTTTGAATATGGCTATGGTCAAGTAATATAATATAATACTAATATAAAGACGGTACACCTGGTTAAGTACTAATTGCTCTGCTTCGGCAGTTAAGGCCAGCAGCCACATCAAGCCATCATCATTACAAACAAAATCAGTCAAATCTAGAAGCTAGTATAGGATAAATTCACAGCAGCATAATAAATCCAGAAAACTAAGTATAATACTACATAAACTGCATACAAGAGCCAAAAGCAGCCAATAACAATGTTAATGTTCACGACAAACTAATCTGAAAATAATACAAGACACAATGTATGGCCAACATGAAGATTAGGATACCCCAGGATGAACGAATATGTTCTTCATTCAGCATATATTTCTTCGTCACTCCATTGAAGGAAATTTTCATTGAACTCCTTCCGTCTGCAGTGTGCAGCCAATACATCCTCCAAACGGTATGGCCTTTGTTCATTTCTCATACCGTAGTTTCCTAATCTATTCACATGTATTGGCCACTCATCCCAGGCCTTTATATCATCAAAGTACTCTCTGATATAACCAAAATCTGTGTAGTAGATGCAGCCAGGTCGAAGTGTCGGGTGCACTCTGGTGTCGACGGAGATACACCGGATATAATGGACGAAGAAGGCACGACTGCCAATGTTATTGACGGCATGGAGAGAGCGGCTCTCAGTGTCCACACGGTACACCAATGGTTGACCTTCCTCCAAATGCTTGTTGTCCAACAACACAAGCAGCAGAGCACCATCCGACTCCACAAGGTAGAACTTGTTATTTCCAAGTTCTGGAAATGAAAATAGTGTATCCATTTTGACAGTGCTCGCACGCTGCTCCAACTGGACATTGTTGGTGCACACTAATTTTCCGAACTCAAAATTGTTCACAGCTATTGCATACAATTCACCATTGAACGGGGTAATGCAACGCAGACAATGGTGCTCGATCGAAAATCTTCCTTCTCCCCAATCTTCATCTATACCCTTAGTTGGAGTGCTCTCATCGACCCAAGCAATTTCCGCCGGGTAATCTTTGGAAACGAAGACCATAGTCGGGGACTTCATCACAGCGACTGACTTCAGAATAACGTTTGGCATATGCGCCTCAAACATAGTATTCAATGTCTTTGTGAGTGGGTTCAGAAGCCGTATCTTGTGCGGCTGGTTCTTCTGGGCAAGCACGATGACGCCACGGCAAAAGCCGACAAAGTAGTATCTAAAATATATTGATGAAGATAACATTCAGCACTAAGATGTTTACGATTGAAAATAAAAATAGATTAACTCTATAGATATGGAGGAATTTGAACCTTGCATGAACTTCCGTTAGATCGATGGTGACGTAGCGGGATGTGCGGAGGTGGAGGAAGGTGAAATCAGCAGCGCGTGGAAGGCCGTGGTCTAGCATGATCCATTCGTGCAGGTGCACGTCGGGCTCAGGTAAACCTGAGCGCCAATTTCTACAGACTTGCCTCATAGCAGAGTAGGTGTCAGCGTACTGCTCGTTCGCCAGTAAGCATTCGCCGATCTTGTGAAGTGGTCCATCAGCCGAGAGAGAGGCCCAGTTCACGGAGGCGACGGCCGCCGGCGCATTCTTCTTGTCCATCGCCGGCAGGGAGCGCGCGTGGGCGGTTGGTGTTTTTTCCTTCGATTTGGAGAAGTTGATGGGACGTGAGAGGCGTGGTTGCGTGCGTGAGTGAGAATGAGACTGTGTGCAGAGGGAGGGAGAGAGGGGGCTCTGGCAACGTGACGGTTGGTCTCGGCAGTTTCTCAAAAAAGCTAGACGTTTGGTCTCAACACGCGCACCGCCTAACCGCTGTGCACCGCGACACGCGTCCGTGGTACTGCACGTCTGCACCGTTACGTGTACTCAGTTAGCCTTACACTGGAAAAATATCTGCACTCAGTTTTCCCCTCGAGTACTAATACTGGCTAGTGCATTACCTCATAAAAAAAATACTGGCTAGTGCAATATACTCAGTTTTACCCTCAAGTGGCTGATCAACAGAGAGTCAACAAATGGGATTAAGCTATCTAATTGAGTAATTTCATGCGCAAAAAAAATCATAGTGCCTCCTACTCATGGAGTCTTGTTAAGAAGAGGAGGTCTAATACGTGGAAAACAGAATAGCACACCACAGGTCCGAAATGATGGAAAGGGCTAGGCAATCCACTTATTATAGAACTCAACAAAAACCACATGGAACTATATTAAACTTATGCAGTAGCCAACGCAACCAAAAGTCAGAAGTGCAGGCTGAATCCCAAAGGCACAACACAAAAAGGAAACTTGCAACCTTATATAAAAGGGGCTATGCAACCCACTTATATACACATTAACAGCCATCCTCGTGTGTGACAAGAGAAATTCAACACTGGATTCGGAGGTAGGCACATGAAGCTTTACAAGGGCCAATGGGGCACCAACAATTTAAGGATGAATTGAACCACACCGTCAACAATTCAAACTCGAGACCTTGGCTCTAATACCATTTAAGTTCGAACGGATTGAAAAGGCTAGGCAACCAATTTCTAAAACATCCACAGGAACAACTACCAAGTTGATCCCAGCCGTAGATAAATGCATCCACCAACAAAATAGGAACAGTGCCTCAGTCTCAGTAAACATTTCACAATACCAAGGTACTCACATGTCAATGTCAGTGTTTTCATCTCCAATTATCTATGGCATTTTATTAGTCTTTTGAGAGATTATAACAAACTTGATTGGCCTCCTGCAGTAGGGCATCACATGCTTCTGATCTCGATCTCAACATGTCAACTTGGTTTCTTAACACATCTGCTGCAGCTCGTTCTATTTGGATTTGTTCCTCCAGAACTTGTGCAGAGAAAGACTTGGACTTGGACTTGGACTTGGACTGCAAAAACCCAGCATTTCGCAGGAAAGTGTTTTTGGTGATATCTTTATTTTTAAGTACCATGGTAAATGTCTCCATACATTCTTCTAGAGTTTTTTCCATACCATCTTTCCCGGGTTTTGCCATCTCCAATTTCATATTTGCCTGAAAAGTTTTGAGTCGTGTAAAAATAAAAGTTATTACAGAGAAACATGCAGACGGTAGATTTAATGTGTATGAACTACTTCTAATCCTACAAGTTGGTATGCCTGATTACACATCAAATGCATTTTCACAAAAACGCCTACAAGATCATATTGACATATTGCTCCTACAAATTGGCAAGTGTGTAGTTAAAAAATTTAAATCATAAAGAAGACTTACAATAACACTTTCTGCAAGTTCTCCTATCACATTATGTTTGTTCTTCTGGCATGCCTCGAACTGCTCTGCCAGAGTCATCTCTTTGTCTGGTTGCATGTTGTTTGCATGATCTACTTTCTGCATTTTTGTACAATCATATGGAGATCAAATAACGTGGTTGAAATGGAGGATGGAAATATAACATGCACACGGAGTTCTACACAATTTACGAGTAACATATGTAGCAGTACAGACCAGCGGGGCATTACTTTTTGCCAGAGATGCCCAACCAAGTGACGAGATCCTGTACGGCTTGGTAAACGTTGTTTCAAGCGGTTAGCCTGGTTCCTTTTAGACAACGTCTGCAAAAGGAGACTAGTGAGACACTGGCGCAAAATAAGTATTCGGAATTTAATCTGGTTTCACGGTCCTCATAAGCCATACCACATTCTTTGGATCAGACCAATGCTTGACAAGATCTCCCCACTGCTCGTCAGTCATACAGGGTGCAGGAGACTTTGTTCGAACATTGGCAGTAATCTGGCCAGTGAAGTATGTCGCCTTAAGCTTATAGCGGTGCTGGCGCAACAATTCTTTGAATATGGAAGCGATGACAAACTTTACATCCTCATTATCCTCATCGAATTCAAACCTTAACTGCTCACAACGGTGGAATGATTGGTGAGTTATATAGCATAGAAACAACAGTAAGCTACAAGAAATGGGACAGATCAATGTGGAATAATTTATCATTACCAGGAGAAGCATGACTTACGTGTAAATTATGCACTAAACTCTCGAACTGTGAAGGGGTGTCAACGTGCTGCTTCCACAATGGGAAGGTAGGAAGTTCATTCCTGATAAAATGGCCAACCTGTGATACAAGATATGAAGATTCATGCGGATGAAGTGGCCTTCTGCCACCTACAATAGATGTGATGCGAAATCTTGAACCCATTCCGGAAATCTTAGCTGCAAGTTTTTTTCCTACCGTTGGCCCCCTCGTTTTTATTGATCGTGGCGAACCTACCAAGTTAAGCATTACATCAAGCTATCATGGTATATAGATACATAAGGGAGCATTAAACTACAAGTCTTGAAAAAAGTATTACCTTTTTTGGCGTGGGTCTCATCATCGGGAGAGGAGTTGTCTTTCGCAGGACTAAGGGTCGGAGGGAGATCATCACCAGTTTGCTGGTGTTGTGGCAGCACTGTTTGGACATTTGAGGCTGTATCATCTGGGACTAGCATCATGTGTCCTTGGCCATTATTACCTACCACCACTCCTGATGGTGCCAATTCTTGGCTAGAATTTGCTGTGGAAACTGGTTCTGTTGGCAATTGTTGCTGAGAAACAGTATTGGCAACTGGTGGTTGTGGAATGTGTGGGCTGGTACATGCTGGGGCTACTTCTGTCTGATTCGATGGTTTGTGGTTTTTACGAGACCTTTTACTGTTATCATTCTTGGCCTGTTCGCCACCTCGTGTCAGTCTCTTGTTAGACCTTGTAATAGGAGGAGCAGCACGAGCATCAGGCTTAACTCTTTTTTTATTACGCACTGTCACCCATCCTCCGGTATCAGCCTGAGGTTCCTGTTGAGTGTTCTTCCTCCTATTCGTTCTTGAAAAGTTCTTTCCCGAATCTGCAGATGCCTGTCACACATAAATGATATTTCAATGTACAATATTATATGATGATGATATGCAGATGGAATGGAAAAACAGTCAGGCAACATATGCCAAAACATATATGAGGCGTTAACTAAGCAGGAAAAATTGTAGTAATGAGATTGAACATGGCATGGGTAACATATTTGGTAGGACTGGGATACAACAAATGGAAGTTGGGACAAATAATTCGATGACAGGACAGAGAAAACTCACCTTGTTGTGTTGCAGACGATAGTCGACCAGGGCATCTTCCTGAGTCAGCTCGCCATCACAATCAGCAGGATCAAATTCTGAATCAGAGGAATGTTCCGTATCCTTTGTGAGGGAGGTGGGTGGCGTTTTTGCACTAGACCTTGTAGAAGGATGTAGTGTTAGGCCCAACGAGGCTGCAACTCGGCTATTATGCAGAATAGTTTGCCTCCGTTGCTCTTCGTACTCATTCTCGAGTGGAAGACCTAACATGCATTGGCGAGAAATGCAGATGAGATTTATCATGGAACTGTGCATATAAGAACAAATTAATAGTAGCAGTGAGACTGCTCAAAAGGTGTAATGACAAACAAACTATGGCTCAAAAATAATTGATGTTCATATTGTCAAGCTTCATGCACTAGCCAACGCAACCGGAAGTCCGGACTGATGGAAAGGGCAAACAAATTATGGCTCAAAAATAATTTATGTTGGGCAACAAAGGGCAGCAGCAACAATTTTTAGGATAAGTATGATGTCAAGCTTCATGCAGTAGCCAACGCAACCAAAAGTCCGAACTGATGGAAAGGGCTAAGCAATCCACATATAGACTCAAACACATATAAGTGTCATTTTCATGCCAATGGTTAACCATATGGAATGGCGTGTGCTTAATATAATTGCCTAGGGTCTTCCAAATTCCAACAGATCGATCTATTGGATGAACTTGCTAGAGCATGCAATTCGAAATGGTATCAGACCTACAAGGTCCTGAGTTCAAATCCTAGCAAGTAGCAACGCAGTATTCAAAATAAATATTTGCAGCCTTCCTAAAAAAATATCTAATGATACATGCCTAAGGCTCGGTCTATTGAATGAGTGGTTTTATCACTTAGCACCACAAGTTGGGGATTTTTAATCACAAAACACCAACATTTGGGGAAATTATTTCACATAACACATTATTTGTCATTAGTCGGCTTGACAAGAGCATGACCCTACAGCGTGACACCAATTTACAGTACGTGAGCATGTTTGCTACAAACAAATGAATTTTGGTGTGAAATTTTGTAGACACTCTGTGGAAATGAGAATATGAGTCACACTTGTTACATATGCTACACACAAATGAATTACCATATGACAAATATCCACAAGAAATTATAACCACACAAGAACATGAGATTTGGGTAATATATTCTGTACCAGCATAAGGTTTTGATAATGTTTACCAATACAACTACCCTGGACATAAGATTTTATTTTGAACTGTCTGGACTTAAGATTTAACAACTAGTGTTGACAAACAGCTTTGTATTTGCGTTTAACAGCAAATACCACAAAATAAAGTCTAATTGTCTTTCTCCTGCGGTCACTCTTAAACTGACGGTGGCCGGAGGTCACTAATGGGCTATCAAACAGAGATCATGTATTCTGCGAAACAATTACCCCAAATGTTAGTGTTTTGTGATACAAATTTCTAGGGTTGTGGTTCTGTGATAAAAAAAATCCTGAACTTCTGGTGTTAAGTGATAAAACCTCATTGGATGAACTGGCTAGAGCATGCAATTCCACATGGCGCACACAGAGTTGCAAATAGAAAAAAATACAGGCAGTTTAATACTATCAATAAATTGCTCTCCTAGCTTGACTGCTATCATAACCTTTGTAATACGTACTACCACCATCCCGAAGTTTTTATCAAAAATCATTAACATGCAAAATACAAATTTAATATCATTAAATAGATAACGAATATATTTTCGTACGGTATCTACAAAATATTATATTTCTTGATAGATTGTTCTGAAAGTTTGGTCAAACTTTACTTGGTTTGACTTTTATAAATAAGCCTTCAGGTTTGGGGTGGAGGTAGTAATGTAGTATACTTCAAACCCCAAAAAAGTACCGCACAGAAGTGATATTTGGAAAAGAAATGCGTAACGAAAGCGGACATAAGCTCTGCCTCTCCATCAGCAGATGTAAGGTTACGATCAGCAGAGTTCCGAGATAAAAAAAATACAGGCAGTTTAATACTATCAACAAATTGCTCTGCTAGCTTGACTGCTATCATAACCTTTGTAAAATGCATACTTCAAACCCCCAAAACATATCACACAGAAGTGATTCTCGGAAAAGAAATGCATAACGAAAGCGGACATAACCTCGATCTTCCTCTCGATCAGCAGATGTAAGGTTAAGATCTCATATAGCTACGCGGCAAACAACTATCTACACTGATCTAATATCAGCAAGAATGCATTGCAAGAAAGCAACGAAAACTAGTGTAAGAAATCAAATGCATATAACAAAAGCGGACATGTAAAGTATTCATCAACCTTCGTCTGAGGCCCGGGCGGATTTACTCTTTGGTTGGGGGTGGTCGACTTTGGGGCCGCGTTTTTTGCCCATCTCGATCTCCGGTGAGGTGGACTACAGAGTCGGGGAAGCAGATCCGGAGGAGATATGGCGCGGTGAACGTCGGCGTCGAGGAAGCTAATCCGGCTTGCTAGGCAGCAAGGGAGCCGGTAAAACGTGGTCGGTCACTACGGTGGCCGGTGAGAAGGCAGTGATGGTGAGGAGGGGCGGTGGGGCACGGCCGTCGTCGTGGGAGTGTGCCTGGTAGAAGCATGAGAAAGATGTGGTGTTCGAATTGTGCTCTACAGGGAAATATCCTCTGTGGACCGATGTTTATAGGCCGACGGGCAAACCGCAGGTTTTGGGGTAGCTTGAAAATGGGACGCGCCAACAATTTCGGCGCGTGTTTTGCGGCAGAGATGAAAGTCACCCATAAGAAACTTTCCTCATGGATGCTTGTTGCTTGGTCGTGTGGACAACATATATAGTGGGAGATGCCCATAGCTAGCTAGGCCATTCATATCAAACTCGAGTGATTATCACTAAGTTTACAATGAATATATTTCATGACACTTGATATTGGCCGGATAGTAGAAAATATATTTCATGACTATCGATCCCATATTAGTTAATTTATATTATTTCAATTGCTAAAATATTTTCATATTCTTTTAGAGTTCTAAAAACACACTACACAATGACAATGGATATCACTACCTTCTAGGTCCCGGTCATCAGATTTAGAGTAAAGTAGCTTAGCGACAGATTTAGACCTTTGTGCAACAAATACATGAGTTGGTGATATGTGCAAAAGAACAGGTTAAGTGAGTGTTTTGTGCAACAATGACAACAATAAGTGGAGTTTCGATCGTGCAAAGGATAAAAGGTGGAAGAGGGATCACACGGAAGGAGAAAGAGAAAGGGAGAGCAGTGCCTCACGGGGCCGCTGTTATTTATGGTGAAAAGAAATGCTTCACTTTTTTCGGTGAGTGATGTTGACTGGCACACAGGGTTTCAGTTATGTAGACCTGCAGTGCAGGCTACGCGCCCGTCTAATATTCATTTTTTTCAGCGACAAAAAGAGAGAGAGAGAGAGAGAGAGAGAGTCTTGACGACGCGTCTTTACTTAACAAAGAAGATTGCTGGGAGTTTGCCTACCTACCGCACGTGACTTGTGCTCACTGATGTGTGGGACCTACACGCATGGGACCACACGTAAGTGACCGACCTACTTTATTCTAGGGGTGCCCCTCAAGCTAATACATAATCTGCAACATGAAACTATATTCGCTTATAAAATCTGAACTTTGAAATCCAATTTAATTTAAGTCTATTATTGGTCATATCAACTATCAAGTCTAAAATTACATTCTGAAACTTGTTCAACGCTTTCTCATGAATTATTATGGTAGTTTTTTAAAATCAAATGCTAATTGATTTGAGATAATAAAAAACATATATTATTGCACAACAATGGGATATTAAAATATCTATTTGTAAATAAAAATAAGAAGTCAATGTTGTGGTAAGTTAGGAGGTTCAAAGGGTAAACCAAATATAACGTTTTGTTCAATCTCATAGTTCATATTACCAAGTTTGATTATCCCTGGACAACATTGTTTGTTATAGTGTTCCCTAATTGGGCATGGTGGTGCATCTTGCCATTTCTAACAATGTTGATGACTAGACTTTTCAAGTTTTCGGTATAAAAAATCGTTTTTCATTTTCTAGATGATAAAATATGTTTTTTTGTGCATGGGGTAGAAAAGATATGGGTCAAAATGGCGCATCTACATTTTTTAAATAAATTACGCCATATTTTAATGACAAATCCCAAATTTACGGTTTTTAGTGCTTTCTAGCTAGTTTCGCACATTTAAATGACTTTATGCTGATTTATTGAAAGTAATTCAAATTTGAATTGTAGATATGTTATAACTTGGTCCTACAAGTCCCCATAAATAATTTTTATATACATATTACTTACTATATATAGAAACCAGCGATAGTACTGAAATATTCAACCCCTTTGCAGGATAATCATGTAAAACATTTTGACCTGGTTTTGAAATAAATAAATGAAACTGAAGAAAACCTGAAAAATGAAACCCTTCTACATGGAGTGTGCTTGTATGTGTTAGTTGACAGGGAAAATAAGAAACATGTGATAGGGTAGTGAAAAACAAAATGTCTTCACAAAGCGGACTATCGTGTATGAAGATTCATGGTTTGCAAGCCAAATGATATAGTTATGGCCATATTTGTGGCACAGTTTGTTACAATGTGCCCAAATTGGGCATGGTGGTGCATCTTGCCATTCCCAACAATGTTAATGACTAGACTTTTCAACTTTTCGGTATAAAAAATATTTTTTTCATTTTCTAGATGACAAAATATGTTTATTTTGTGAATGGTGTACATATAAGATACGGGTCAAACTGGCAACTCTACATTTTTTAGATAAATTACGCCATATTTTAGTGCCAATTCCCAACTTTTACGGTTTTAGTACTTTCAAGATAGTTTCGCACATTTAAACGACTTTATGCTGATTTACTGAAAGTAATTCCAATGTGAAATGTGGGGGTGTTATAACTTCGTCAAAGAAATCCCCCAAAAACATAGTTTAGGGTTGGGGGTAGATACGGAGTACATGATTTGTATGTTTTGAATATGTCTAGACCTTGTTTATCAACCTGAATGCTTAATTACTATATATATGACGTAAGAAGGCTATGTGCTTTGGGTTTTCATTTTTTTTGATTTTTTCTGAATTTTTATGCTCATTTGAATCTTGGTCAAATCCTAGGTTTGACTAGGATTTAAACAAACTTAAAACATGAAAATGAAAAGGTAAGCCTGGATCCTTCCTAGTCACTCTAAAATTAAGCTTTTGGGAAGTTTTAGAAATTTCCATGTTTGAAACCCGAAACCACTTCTCTTCATGCTTGACTTCATAAGACAAAGTTAAGGGTTAGGGGTAGATACATGCCTTTTCTGTTTTGAATATGTCTAGACCTTGTTCATCAACTTGAATGCTTACTATATATATATATATGACATAAGAAGGCTATATATATATGTGCTTTGGTTTTTGGTTTTTGTTTTTTCTGAATGTTTATATATGCCCATTTGAATCTTGGTCAAATCCTAGGTTTGACCAAGATTTAAACAAGTTTAAAACATGAAAGTGAAAAGGTAAGCATGGATCCTTCTTAGTCATTCTAAAATGAAGCTTTTGGGGGGTTCTTGAAATCTCAATGTTTGAAACCCAAAACCACTTCTCTTCATGGTTGACTTCATAAGACAGATGAGTTTAGGGTTATGGGGTAGATACATGATTTGTCGGGTTTGAATATGTCTAGACATGCTTGTTTATCAACTTGAATGCTTACTATATGACCTAAGAAGACTATGCATGTGCATTGGTTTTTCATTTTTTGTTCTTTCTGAATGTTTATGCCCATTTGAATCTTGGCCAAATCCTAGGGTTTGACCAAGATTTAAACAAGTTTAAAACATTAAAATGAAAAGGTAATCATGGATCCTTCTTAGTCACTCTAAGATGAAGTTTTTGGGAGGTTTTCGAAATTTCCATGCATGTTTGAAACCCAAAACCACTTCTCTTCATGTTTGACTTCATAAGACAGAGTTTAGGGTTAGGGCTAGGGGTAGATACATGATTTTCTAGTTTGAATATGTCTAGACCATGTTTATCAACTTGAATCTTGGCCAAATCCTAGGTTTGACCAAGATTTAAACAAGTTTAAAACATGAAAATGAAAAGGTAAGCCTGGATCCTTCTTAGTCACTCTAAAATGAAGCTTTTGGGAGGTTTTTGAAATCTCAATGTTTGAAACCCAAAACCATTTCTCATCATGCTTGACTTCATTAGATATAGTTTAGGGTTAGGTGTAGATACACGATTTGTCTGGTTTGAATATGTCTAGACCTTGTTTATCAACTTCAATTCTTACTATATGACATAAGAAGACTATATGTGCTTTGGTTTTTGATTTTTTAATTTTTTCTGAATGTTTATGCCCATTTGAATCTTGGTCAAATCCTAGGTTTGACCAAGATTTAAACAAGTCTATAACATGAAAATGAAAAGGTAAGCCTGGATCCTTCTTAGTCATTCTAAAATGAAGCTTTTGGGGGGTTCTTGAAATCTCAATGTTTGAAACCCAAAACCATTTCTCATCATGCTTGACTTCATTAGATATAGTTTAGGGTTAGGTGTAGATACACGATTTGTCTGGTTTGAATATGTCTAGACCTTGTTTATCAACTTCAATTCTTACTATATGACATAAGAAGACTATATGTGCTTTGGTTTTTGATTTTTTGTTTTTTTCTGAATGTTTATGCCCATTTGAATCAAGATCAAATCCTAGTTTTGACCAGGATTTAAATAATTTTAAAACATGAAAATGAAAAGGTAAGCCTGGATCCTTCTTAGTCACTCTAAAATGAAGCTTTTGGGAGGTTTTTGAAATTTCCATGTTTGAAACCCAAAACCATTTCTCATCATGCTTGACTTCATTAGATATAGTTTAGGGTTAGGTGTAGATACACGATTTGTCTGGTTTGAATATGTCTAGACCTTGTTTATCACTTCAATTCTTACTATATGACATAAGAAGACTACATGTGCTTTGGTTTTTGATTTTTTGATTTTTCTGAATGTTTATGCCCATTTGAATCTTGGTCAAATCCTAGGTTTGACCAAGATTTAAACAAGTCTATAACATGAAAATGAAAAGGTAAGCCTGGATCCTTCTTAGTCATTCTAAAATGAAGCTTTTGGGGGTTCTTGAAATCTCAATGTTTGAAACCCAAAACCATTTCTCATCATGCTTGACTTCATTAGATATAGTTTAGGGTTAGGTGTAGATACACGATTTGTCTGGTTTGAATATGTCTAGACCTTGTTTATCAACTTCAATTCTTACTATGTGACATAAGAAGACTATATGTGCTTTGGTTTTTGATTTTTTGATTTTTCTGAATGTTTATGCCCATTTGAATCTTGGTCAAATCCTAGGTTTGACCAAGATTTAAACAAGTCTATAACATGAAAATGAAAAGGTAAGCCTGGATCCTTCTTAGTCATTCCAAAATGAAGCTTTTGGGGGGTTCTTGAAATCTCAATGTTTGAAACCCAAAACCACTTCTCTTCATGGTTGACTTCATAAGACATGCAGAGTTTAGGGTTAGGGGTAGATACATGATTTGTCGGGGTTGAATATGTCTAGACATGCTTGTTTATCAACTTGAATGCTTACTATATGACATAAGAAGGCTATGTGCTTTGGTTTTTCATTTTTCCGGTTTTTTGAATTTTATGCCCATTTGAAGATTTTGGGAGGTTCTTGAAATTTTCATGTTTGAAACCAATACGACTTCTCTTCATGCTAGACTTCATAAGATCGACCGAGTTTATGGTTAGGGGGTAGATACATGATTTGTCTGGTTTGAACATGTCTAAACCTTGTTTATCAACTTGAAAGCTTACTATATGACATATATAAGAAGACTATGTGCTTTTGTTTTTCATTCTTCTATTTTTTTTATTTTATGCCCATTTGAATCTTGGTCAAATCCTATGTTTGACCTGGATTTAAACAAGTATAAAATATGAAAACGAAAAGGTAAGCCTGGATCCTTCTTAGTCACTCTAAAATGAAGCGGCTTTTGGGATGTTCTTGAAATTTTCATGTTTGAAACCCAAAACCACTTCTCTTCATGATTGACTTCATAAGACAGAGTTTAAGGTTAGGGGCAGATATATACATGTTTTTCTAGTTTGAATATGTCTAGACCTTGTTTATCAACTTGAATGCTTACTATATATGACAGAAGAAGACTATGTGCATTGGTATTTTTTTTTTTTTTGAATTTTCATGCCCATTTCAATCTTGGTGAAATCCTAGGTTTGAGCAAGATTTAAACAAATTTAACACGTGAAAACGAATAAGCATGGATCCTTCTTAGTCACTCCAAAATGTACCAATTGATAGATGTGTTAACTTTGCTTCATGGAAAAATTAATGTCATGTAAATGAGTTAACTTGGATTTCCTACCGTTGAATCCATAGGAAACTTTGTTCTAATGCACTATAATAATCAACCGAGTTTTTACACCAACAGGTCTGTCACTTACGTGTGGTGCCCATGCGTGAGGTCCCACACTTCAGTGAGCACAAGTCAAGTGCAGTAGGTACGCAAACTCCAAGCCATCTTCTTTGTCAAGAGAAGACGCATCAGGATGCATTTTGGAAGTCTGTGGGTCCCTCTCAAAAAAAAAAAAACAAATCTCTCTCATTCTCGGCCTCGCTCGACTCGCTCGCTCGCTCGCACCTCCTGCTCACTGACAAACCCTGCACAAAAGTCAACATCATCACCCGAAAAAGGGGAGACACCATAATGCTCTCCCTTCTTCTCTCCTTCCGAGTGATCCCTCTTCCTCCGAGTTTCACTCGACGGGCAAACACACATGTGCTGCATAGTAATAATAATAAAAAGGTAGAAAAATCAACCTACGAATCTATAATTAAATACGTTAAACTAGGGTTTTGCCCAGTACTACAGATCAAGTTCATAAAAAATCCAACTACGGGGTTCGAACAACCCCATTTCTAATCCAAGATTTTTTTCGACCTCATCCAAATGGCCTCAAACTATAGGGTTAATTAGCATCTACTCCCTCCGTCCACAAATAAGTGTACATTTGAGTTTTTAGATAAGTCAAACTTTATTAACTTTGACTAACTTTTTAGGGAAACGTAACAACATTTATGACACTAAACTACCATCACTAGATTCATCTCAAAATACAGTCTCATAATATAGTAATTTGATGTCACACATGTTGCTACTTTTTGGTAAAAAAATGGTCAAAATTGTTAAAGTTTGACTTATCCAAAAACCCAAATGTACACTTATTTGTGGACGGAGGGAGTAGTGCAGTATGTGTGAACATGTATGCACTATGTGTGCTATAACTTGTATGTCTTTCAAATTTGAACCAAATTTGAAATATATGAAATGGGGCTTTTGGCTTAAACGTTTGAAACCCAAAACGACTTCTCTTCATGCTAGGCATCATAAGACCGAGTTTAGGGTTAGGGGGTAGATACAGGATTTGTCTGTTTTGAATATGTCTATACCTTGTTTATCTACTTGAATATGCTTACTATAGATATATATGACGTAAGAAGACTATGTGCTTTGGTTTTTATTTTTTTTATTTTTCCAGAATTTTTATGCCCATTTGAATCTTGGTCAAATCCTAGGCTTGACCAATATTTAAACAAGCTTAAAACATGAAAATGAAAAGGTAAGCTTGGATCCTTCTTTGTCACTCTAAGATGAAGTTTTTGGGAGGTTTTCAAAATTTCCATGTCTGAAACCCAAAAACACTTCTCTTCATGCTTGACTTCATAATTAAGACAAAGTTAATTAATCGTTAGGGGGTAGATACACGTTTTTTCTATTATGAATATGTCTAGACCAGCCATGTTCATCAAGTTGAATGCTTACTATATATGACATAAGAAGGCTATGTGCTTTGGTTTTTCATTTTTTTATTTTTTTTAATTTTTATGCCCATTTGAGTCGTGGTGAAATCATAGGTTTGACCAAGATCTAAGGCAGTTTAAAACATGAAAATGAAAAGGTAAACCTCGATCCTTCTTAGTCACTCCAAAATGAAGCTTTGGGGGGGTTCTTGAAATTTCCATGTTTAATTTGAAACCCAAAACCATTTCTCTTCATGCTTGACTTCATAAGACAAAGCTAGTTTAGGGCTTTAGGGGGTAGATACATGATTTGTCTAGTTTGAATATGTCTATACCTTGTTTACCAACTTCAATTCTTACTATATGACATAAGAAGACTATATGTGCTTTGGTTTTTGATTTTTTGATTTTTTTGAATGTTTATGCCCATTTGAATCTTGGTCAAATCCTAGGTTTGACCAAGATTTAAACAAGTCTATAGCATGAAAATGAAAAGGTAAGCCTGGATCCTTCCTAGCTAGTCATTCTAAAATGAAGCTTTTGGGGGTTCTTGAAATCTCAATGTTTGAAACCCAAAACCACTTCTCTTCATGGTTGACTTCATAAGACATGCAGAGTTTAGGGTTAGGGGTAGATACATGATTTGTCGGGTTTGAATATGTCTAGACATGCTTGTTTATCAACTTGAATGCTTACTATATGACATAAGAAGGCTATATATGTGCTTTGGTTTTTCATTTTTCTAGTTTTTTGAATGTTATATGCCCATTTGAAGATTTTGGGTGGTTCTTGAAATTTTCATGTTTGAAACCAATACGACTTCTCTTCATGCTAGATCGACTTCATAAGATCGACCGAGTTTATGGTTAGGGGCTAGATACATGATTTGTCTGGTTTGAACATGTCTAAACCTTGTTTATCAACTTGCAAGCTTACTATATGACATAAGAAGACTATGTGCTTTTGTTTTTCATTCTTCTATTTTTTTTATTTTATGCCCATTTGAATCTTGGTTAAATCCTATGTTTGACCTGGATTTAAACAAGTATAAAATATGAAAACGAAAAGGTAAGCCTGGATCCTTCTTAGTCACTCTAAAATGAAGCGACTTTTGGGATGTTCTTGAAATTTTCATGTTTGAAACCCAAAACCACTTCTCTTCATGATTGCTTCATAAGACAGAGTTTAAGGTTAGGAATAGATATATACATGATTTTCTAGTTTGAATATGTCTAGACCTTGTTAATCAACTTGAATGCTTACTCTATGACATAAGAATGCTATGTGCTTTGGTTTATCATTCTTTTGGTTTTTTCCTGAATTTTTATGCCCATTTGAATCTTGGTCAAATCCTAGGTTTCACAAAGATTTAAACAAGTTTAAAATCTGAAAATTAAAAGGTAAGCATGGATCCTTCTTAGTCACTCTAAAATGAAGCTTTTGGGATGTTTTTGAAATTTCCATGTTTGAAACCCAAAACCACTTCTCTTCATGCTTGACTTCATAAGACAGAGTTTAGAGTGTTAGGGGTAGATACATGATTTGTCTAGTTTTAATATGTCTAGACCTTGTTTATCAACTTGAATTCTTACTATATGACATAAGAAGGCTATGTGCTTTGGTTTTTCATTTTTCTGGTTTTTTTGAATATTATGCCCATTTGAAGATTTTGGGAGGTTCTTGAAATTTTCATGTTTGAAACCAATACGACTTCTCTTCAGGCTAGACTTCATAAGATCGATCGAGTTTATGGTTAGGGGGTAGATACATGATTTGTCTGGTTTGAACATGTCTAAACCTTGTTTATCAACTTGAAAGCTTACTATATGACATACGAAGACTATGTGCTTTTGTTTTTCATTCTTCTATTTTTTTTATTTTATGCCCATTTGAATCTTGGTCAAATCCTATGTTTGACCTGGATTTAAACAAGTATATAATATGAAAACGAAAAGGTAAGCATGGATCCTTCTTAGTCACTCTAAAATGAAGCGGCTTTTGGGATGTTCTTGAAATTTTCATGTTTGAAACCCAAAACCACTTCTCTTCATGATTGACTTCATAAGACAGAGTTTAAGGTTAGGGGCAGATATATACATGATTTTCTAGTTTGAATATGTCTAGACCTTGTTTATCAACTTGAATGCTTACTGTATGACATAAGAATGCTATGTGCTTTGGTTTATCAATCTTTTGGTTTTTTCCTGAATTTTTATGCCCATTTGAATCTTGGTCAAATCCTAGGTTTCACAAAGATTTAAACAAGTTTAAAATCTGAAAATTAAAAGGTAAGCATGGATCCTTCTTAGTCACTCTAAAATGAAGCTTTTGGGAGGTTTTTGAAATTTCCATGTTTGAAACCCAAAACCACTTCTCTTCATGCTTAATTGACTTCATAAGACAGAGTTTAGAGTGTAAGGGGTAGATACATGATTTTTCTAGTTTGAATATGTCTAGACCTTGTTTATCAACTTGAATTCTTACTATATGACATAAGAAGGCTATGTGCTTTGGTTTTTCATTTTTCTGATTTTTTTGAATTTTATGCCCATTTGAATATTGGTCAAATACTAGCTAGGTTTGACCAAGATTTAAACAAGTTTAAAACATGAAAATGAAAAGGTAAGCCTCGATCCTTCTTAGTCACTCTAAAATGAAGCTTTTGGGAGGTTTTTGAAATTTGCATGTTTGAAACCCAAAACCACTTCTCTTCATGCCTTACTTCATAAGACGGAGTTTAGGGTCGTTAGGGAGTAGATACATGATTTGCCTGGTTTGAATATGTCTAGACCTTGTTTATCATCTTGAATGCTTACTATATATGACAGAAGAAGACTATGTGCATTGGTATTTCATTTTTTTTTGAATTTTCATGCCCATTTCAATCTTGGTGAAATCCTAGGTTTGAGCAAGATTTAAACAAATTTAACACGTGAAAACGAATAAGCATGGATCCTTCTTAGTCACTCCAAAATGTACCAATTGATAGATGTGTTAACTTTGCTTCATGGAAAAATTAATGTCATGTAAATGAGTTAACTTGGATTTCCTACCGTTGAATCCATAGGAAACTTTGTTCTAATGCACTATAATAATCAACCGAGTTTTTACACCAACAGGTCTGTCACTTACGTGTGGTGCCCATGCGTGAGGTCCCACACTTCAGTGAGCACAAGTCAAGTGCAGTAGGTACGCAAACTCCAAGCCATCTTCTTTGTCAAGAGAAGACGCATCAGGATGCGTATTGGAAGTCTGTGGGTCCTTCTGGATCCTTCGGTCGTCCCTCTCAAAAAAAACAAATCTCTCTCATTCTCGGCCTCGCTCGACTCGCTCGCTCGCTCGCTCGCACCTCCTGCTCACTGACAAACCCTGCACAAAAGTCAACATCATCACCCGAAAAAGGGGAGACACCATAATGCTCTCCCTTCTTCTCTCCTTCCGAGTGATCCCTCTTCCTCCGAGTTTCACTCGACGGGCAAACACACATGTGCTGCATAGTAATAATAATAAAAAGGTAGAAAAATCAACCTACGAATCTATAATTAAATACGTTAAACTAGGGTTTTGCCCAGTACTACAGATCAAGTTCATAAAAAATCCAACTACGGGGTTCGAACAACCCCATTTCTAATCCAAGATTTTTTTCGACCTCATCCAAATGGCCTCAAACTATAGGGTTAATTAGCATCTACTCCCTCCGTCCACAAATAAGTGTACATTTGAGTTTTTAGATAAGTCAAACTTTATTAACTTTGACTAACTTTTTAGGGAAACGTAACAACATTTATGACACTAAACTACCATCACTAGATTCATCTCAAAATACAGTCTCATAATATAGTAATTTGATGTCACACATGTTGCTACTTTTTGGTAAAAAAATGGTCAAAATTGTTAAAGTTTGACTTATCCAAAAACCCAAATGTACACTTATTTGTGGACGGAGGGAGTAGTGCAGTATGTGTGAACATGTATGCACTATGTGTGCTATAACTTGTATGTCTTTCAAATTTGAACCAAATTTGAAATATATGAAATGGGGCTTTTGGCTTAAACGTTTGAAACCCAAAACGACTTCTCTTCATGCTAGGCATCATAAGACCGAGTTTAGGGTTAGGGGGTAGATACAGGATTTGTCTGTTTTGAATATGTCTATACCTTGTTTATCTACTTGAATATGCTTACTATAGATATATATGACGTAAGAAGACTATGTGCTTTGGTTTTTATTTTTTTATTTTTCCAGAATTTTTATGCCCATTTGAATCTTGGTCAAATCCTAGGCTTGACCAATATTTAAACAAGCTTAAAACATGAAAATGAAAAGGTAAGCTTGGATCCTTCTTTGTCACTCTAAGATGAAGTTTTTGGGAGGTTTTCAAAATTTCCATGTCTGAAACCCAAAAACACTTCTCTTCATGCTTGACTTCATAATTAAGACAAAGTTAATTAATCGTTAGGGGGTAGATACACGTTTTTTCTATTATGAATATGTCTAGACCAGCCATGTTCATCAAGTTGAATGCTTACTATATATGACATAAGAAGGCTATGTGCTTTGGTTTTTCATTTTTTTATTTTTTTTAATTTTTATGCCCATTTGAGTCGTGGTGAAATCATAGGTTTGACCAAGATCTAAGGCAGTTTAAAACATGAAAATGAAAAGGTAAACCTCGATCCTTCTTAGTCACTCCAAAATGAAGCTTTGGGGGGGGGTTCTTGAAATTTCCATGTTTAATTTGAAACCCAAAACCATTTCTCTTCATGCTTGACTTCATAAGACAAAGCTAGTTTAGGGCTTTAGGGGGTAGATACATGATTTGTCTAGTTTGAATATGTCTATACCTTGTTTACCAACTTCAATTCTTACTATATGACATAAGAAGACTATATGTGCTTTGGTTTTTGATTTTTTGATTTTTTTGAATGTTTATGCCCATTTGAATCTTGGTCAAATCCTAGGTTTGACCAAGATTTAAACAAGTTTAAAACATGAAAGTGAAAAGGTAAGCATGGATCCTTCTTAGTCATTCTAAAATGAAGCTTTTGGGGGGTTCTTGAAATCTCAATGTTTGAAACCCAAAACCACTTCTCTTCATGGTTGACTTCATAAGACAGATGAGTTTAGGGTTATGGGGTAGATACATGATTTGTCGGGTTTGAATATGTCTAGACATGCTTGTTTATCAACTTGAATGCTTACTATATGACCTAAGAAGACTATGCATGTGCATTGGTTTTTCATTTTTTGTTCTTTCTGAATGTTTATGCCCATTTGAATCTTGGCCAAATCCTAGGGTTTGACCAAGATTTAAACAAGTTTAAAACATTAAAATGAAAAGGTAATCATGGATCCTTCTTAGTCACTCTAAGATGAAGTTTTTGGGAGGTTTTCGAAATTTCCATGCATGTTTGAAACCCAAAACCACTTCTCTTCATGTTTGACTTCATAAGACAGAGTTTAGGGTTAGGGCTAGGGGTAGATACATGATTTTCTAGTTTGAATATGTCTAGACCATGTTTATCAACTTGAATCTTGGCCAAATCCTAGGTTTGACCAAGATTTAAACAAGTTTAAAACATGAAAATGAAAAGGTAAGCCTGGATCCTTCTTAGTCACTCTAAAATGAAGCTTTTGGGAGGTTTTTGAAATCTCAATGTTTGAAACCCAAAACCATTTCTCATCATGCTTGACTTCATTAGATATAGTTTAGGGTTAGGTGTAGATACACGATTTGTCTGGTTTGAATATGTCTAGACCTTGTTTATCAACTTCAATTCTTACTATATGACATAAGAAGACTATATGTGCTTTGGTTTTTGATTTTTTAATTTTTTCTGAATGTTTATGCCCATTTGAATCTTGGTCAAATCCTAGGTTTGACCAAGATTTAAACAAGTCTATAACATGAAAATGAAAAGGTAAGCCTGGATCCTTCTTAGTCATTCTAAAATGAAGCTTTTGGGGGGTTCTTGAAATCTCAATGTTTGAAACCCAAAACCATTTCTCATCATGCTTGACTTCATTAGATATAGTTTAGGGTTAGGTGTAGATACACGATTTGTCTGGTTTGAATATGTCTAGACCTTGTTTATCAACTTCAATTCTTACTATATGACATAAGAAGACTATATGTGCTTTGGTTTTTGATTTTTTGTTTTTTTCTGAATGTTTATGCCCATTTGAATCAAGATCAAATCCTAGTTTTGACCAGGATTTAAATAATTTTAAAACATGAAAATGAAAAGGTAAGCCTGGATCCTTCTTAGTCACTCTAAAATGAAGCTTTTGGGAGGTTTTTGAAATTTCCATGTTTGAAACCCAAAACCATTTCTCATCATGCTTGACTTCATTAGATATAGTTTAGGGTTAGGTGTAGATACACGATTTGTCTGGTTTGAATATGTCTAGACCTTGTTTATCAGCTTCAATTCTTACTATATGACATAAGAAGACTACATGTGCTTTGGTTTTTGATTTTTTTGATTTTTCTGAATGTTTATGCCCATTTGAATCTTGGTCAAATCCTAGGTTTGACCAAGATTTAAACAAGTCTATAACATGAAAATGAAAAGGTAAGCCTGGATCCTTCTTAGTCATTCTAAAATGAAGCTTTTGGGGGGTTCTTGAAATCTCAATGTTTGAAACCCAAAACCATTTCTCATCATGCTTGACTTCATTAGATATAGTTTAGGGTTAGGTGTAGATACACGATTTGTCTGGTTTGAATATGTCTAGACCTTGTTTATCAACTTCAATTCTTACTATGTGACATAAGAAGACTATATGTGCTTTGGTTTTTGATTTTTTGATTTTTTCTGAATGTTTATGCCCATTTGAATCTTGGTCAAATCCTAGGTTTGACCAAGATTTAAACAAGTCTATAACATGAAAATGAAAAGGTAAGCCTGGATCCTTCTTAGTCATTCCAAAATGAAGCTTTTGGGGGGTTCTTGAAATCTCAATGTTTGAAACCCAAAACCACTTCTCTTCATGGTTGACTTCATAAGACATGCAGAGTTTAGGGTTAGGGGTAGATACATGATTTGTCGGGGTTGAATATGTCTAGACATGCTTGTTTATCAACTTGAATGCTTACTATATGACATAAGAAGGCTATGTGCTTTGGTTTTTCATTTTTCCGGTTTTTTGAATTTTATGCCCATTTGAAGATTTTGGGAGGTTCTTGAAATTTTCATGTTTGAAACCAATACGACTTCTCTTCATGCTAGACTTCATAAGATCGACCGAGTTTATGGTTAGGGGGTAGATACATGATTTGTCTGGTTTGAACATGTCTAAACCTTGTTTATCAACTTGAAAGCTTACTATATGACATATATAAGAAGACTATGTGCTTTTGTTTTTCATTCTTCTATTTTTTTATTTTATGCCCATTTGAATCTTGGTCAAATCCTATGTTTGACCTGGATTTAAACAAGTATAAAATATGAAAACGAAAAGGTAAGCCTGGATCCTTCTTAGTCACTCTAAAATGAAGCGGCTTTTGGGATGTTCTTGAAATTTTCATGTTTGAAACCCAAAACCACTTCTCTTCATGATTGACTTCATAAGACAGAGTTTAAGGTTAGGGAGATATATACATGATTTTCTAGTTTGAATATGTCTAGACCTTGTTTATCATCTTGAATGCTTACTATATATGACAGAAGAAGACTATGTGCATTGGTATTTCATTTTTTTTTGAATTTTCATGCCCATTTCAATCTTGGTGAAATCCTAGGTTTGAGCAAGATTTAAACAAATTTAACACGTGAAAACGAATAAGCATGGATCCTTCTTAGTCACTCCAAAATGTACCAATTGATAGATGTGTTAACTTTGCTTCATGGAAAAATTAATGTCATGTAAATGAGTTAACTTGGATTTCCTACCGTTGAATCCATAGGAAACTTTGTTCTAATGCACTATAATAATCAACCGAGTTTTTACACCAACAGGTCTGTCACTTACGTGTGGTGCCCATGCGTGAGGTCCCACACTTCAGTGAGCACAAGTCAAGTGCAGGTACGCAAACTCCCAGCCATCTTCTTTGTCAAGAGAAGACGCATCAGGATGCGTTTTGGAAGTCTGTGGGTCCTTCTGGATCCTTCGGTCGTCCCTCTCAAAAAAAAATCTCTCTCATTCTCGGCCTCGACTCGCTCGCTCGCTCGCTCGCTCGCACCTCCTGCTCACTGACAAACCCTGCACAAAAGTCAACATCATCACCCGAAAAAGGGGAGACACCATAATGCTCTCCCTTCTTCTCTCCTTCCGAGTGATCCCTCTTCCTCCGAGTTTCACTCGACGGGCAAACACACATGTGCTGCATAGTAATAATAATAAAAAGGTAGAAAAATCAACCTACGAATCTATAATTAAATACGTTAAACTAGGGTTTTGCCCAGTACTACAGATCAAGTTCATAAAAAATCCAACTACGGGGTTCGAACAACCCCATTTCTAATCCAAGATTTTTTTCGACCTCATCCAAATGGCCTCAAACTATAGGGTTAATTAGCATCTACTCCCTCCGTCCACAAATAAGTGTACATTTGAGTTTTTAGATAAGTCAAACTTTATTAACTTTGACTAACTTTTTAGGGAAACGTAACAACATTTATGACACTAAACTACCATCACTAGATTCATCTCAAAATACAGTCTCATAATATAGTAATTTGATGTCACACATGTTGCTACTTTTTGGTAAAAAAATGGTCAAAATTGTTAAAGTTTGACTTATCCAAAAACCCAAATGTACACTTATTTGTGGACGGAGGGAGTAGTGCAGTATGTGTGAACATGTATGCACTATGTGTGCTATAACTTGTATGTCTTTCAAATTTGAACCAAATTTGAAATATATGAAATGGGGCTTTTGGCTTAAACGTTTGAAACCCAAAACGACTTCTCTTCATGCTAGGCATCATAAGACCGAGTTTAGGGTTAGGGGGTAGATACAGGATTTGTCTGTTTTGAATATGTCTATACCTTGTTTATCTACTTGAATATGCTTACTATAGATATATATGACGTAAGAAGACTATGTGCTTTGGTTTTTATTTTTTTATTTTTCCAGAATTTTTATGCCCATTTGAATCTTGGTCAAATCCTAGGCTTGACCAATATTTAAACAAGCTTAAAACATGAAAATGAAAAGGTAAGCTTGGATCCTTCTTTGTCACTCTAAGATGAAGTTTTTGGGAGGTTTTCAAAATTTCCATGTCTGAAACCCAAAAACACTTCTCTTCATGCTTGACTTCATAATTAAGACAAAGTTAATTAATCGTTAGGGGGTAGATACACGTTTTTTCTATTATGAATATGTCTAGACCAGCCATGTTCATCAAGTTGAATGCTTACTATATATGACATAAGAAGGCTATGTGCTTTGGTTTTTCATTTTTTTATTTTTTTTAATTTTTATGCCCATTTGAGTCGTGGTGAAATCATAGGTTTGACCAAGATCTAAGGCAGTTTAAAACATGAAAATGAAAAGGTAAACCTCGATCCTTCTTAGTCACTCCAAAATGAAGCTTTGGGGGGGGGGGGTTCTTGAAATTTCCATGTTTAATTTGAAACCCAAAACCATTTCTCTTCATGCTTGACTTCATAAGACAAAGCTAGTTTAGGGCTTTAGGGGGTAGATACATGATTTGTCTAGTTTGAATATGTCTATACCTTGTTTACCAACTTCAATTCTTACTATATGACATAAGAAGACTATATGTGCTTTGGTTTTTGATTTTTTGATTTTTTTGAATGTTTATGCCCATTTGAATCTTGGTCAAATCCTAGGTTTGACCAAGATTTAAACAAGTCTATAGCATGAAAATGAAAAGGTAAGCCTGGATCCTTCCTAGCTAGTCATTCTAAAATGAAGCTTTTGGGGGGTTCTTGAAATCTCAATGTTTGAAACCCAAAACCACTTCTCTTCATGGTTGACTTCATAAGACATGCAGAGTTTAGGGTTAGGGGTAGATACATGATTTGTCGGGTTTGAATATGTCTAGACATGCTTGTTTATCAACTTGAATGCTTACTATATGACATAAGAAGGCTATATATGTGCTTTGGTTTTTCATTTTTCTAGTTTTTTGAATGTTATATGCCCATTTGAAGATTTTGGGTGGTTCTTGAAATTTTCATGTTTGAAACCAATACGACTTCTCTTCATGCTAGATCGACTTCATAAGATCGACCGAGTTTATGGTTAGGGGCTAGATACATGATTTGTCTGGTTTGAACATGTCTAAACCTTGTTTATCAACTTGCAAGCTTACTATATGACATAAGAAGACTATGTGCTTTTGTTTTTCATTCTTCTATTTTTTTTATTTTATGCCCATTTGAATCTTGGTTAAATCCTATGTTTGACCTGGATTTAAACAAGTATAAAATATGAAAACGAAAAGGTAAGCCTGGATCCTTCTTAGTCACTCTAAAATGAAGCGACTTTTGGGATGTTCTTGAAATTTTCATGTTTGAAACCCAAAACCACTTCTCTTCATGATTGCTTCATAAGACAGAGTTTAAGGTTAGGAATAGATATATACATGATTTTCTAGTTTGAATATGTCTAGACCTTGTTAATCAACTTGAATGCTTACTCTATGACATAAGAATGCTATGTGCTTTGGTTTATCATTCTTTTGGTTTTTTCCTGAATTTTTATGCCCATTTGAATCTTGGTCAAATCCTAGGTTTCACAAAGATTTAAACAAGTTTAAAATCTGAAAATTAAAAGGTAAGCATGGATCCTTCTTAGTCACTCTAAAATGAAGCTTTTGGGAGGTTTTTGAAATTTCCATGTTTGAAACCCAAAAACCACTTCTCTTCATGCTTGACTTCATAAGACAGAGTTTAGAGTGTTAGGGGTAGATACATGATTTGTCTAGTTTGAATATGTCTAGACCTTGTTTATCAACTTGAATTCTTACTATATGACATAAGAAGGCTATGTGCTTTGGTTTTTCATTTTTCTGGTTTTTTTGAATATTATGCCCATTTGAAGATTTTGGGAGGTTCTTGAAATTTTCATGTTTGAAACCAATACGACTTCTCTTCAGGCTAGACTTCATAAGATCGATCGAGTTTATGGTTAGGGGGTAGATACATGATTTGTCTGGTTTGAACATGTCTAAACCTTGTTTATCAACTTGAAAGCTTACTATATGACATACGAAGACTATGTGCTTTTGTTTTTCATTCTTCTATTTTTTTATTTTATGCCCATTTGAATCTTGGTCAAATCCTATGTTTGACCTGGATTTAAACAAGTATATAATATGAAAACGAAAAGGTAAGCATGGATCCTTCTTAGTCACTCTAAAATGAAGCGGCTTTTGGGATGTTCTTGAAATTTTCATGTTTGAAACCCAAAACCACTTCTCTTCATGATTGACTTCATAAGACAGAGTTTAAGGTTAGGGGCAGATATATACATGATTTTCTAGTTTGAATATGTCTAGACCTTGTTTATCAACTTGAATGCTTACTGTATGACATAAGAATGCTATGTGCTTTGGTTTATCAATCTTTTGGTTTTTTCCTGAATTTTTATGCCCATTTGAATCTTGGTCAAATCCTAGGTTTCACAAAGATTTAAACAAGTTTAAAATCTGAAAATTAAAAGGTAAGCATGGATCCTTCTTAGTCACTCTAAAATGAAGCTTTTGGGAGGTTTTTGAAATTTCCATGTTTGAAACCCAAAACCACTTCTCTTCATGCTTAATTGACTTCATAAGACAGAGTTTAGAGTGTAAGGGGTAGATACATGATTTTTCTAGTTTGAATATGTCTAGACCTTGTTTATCAACTTGAATTCTTACTATATGACATAAGAAGGCTATGTGCTTTGGTTTTTCATTTTTCTGATTTTTTTGAATTTTATGCCCATTTGAATATTGGTCAAATACTAGCTAGGTTTGACCAAGATTTAAACAAGTTTAAAACATGAAAATGAAAAGGTAAGCCTCGATCCTTCTTAGTCACTCTAAAATGAAGCTTTTGGGAGGTTTTTGAAATTTGCATGTTTGAAACCCAAAACCACTTCTCTTCATGCCTTACTTCATAAGACGGAGTTTAGGGTCGTTAGGGAGTAGATACATGATTTGCCTGGTTTGAATATGTCTAGACCTTGTTTATCATCTTGAATGCTTACTATATATGACAGAAGAAGACTATGTGCATTGGTATTTCATTTTTTTTTGAATTTTCATGCCCATTTCAATCTTGGTGAAATCCTAGGTTTGAGCAAGATTTAAACAAATTTAACACGTGAAAACGAATAAGCATGGATCCTTCTTAGTCACTCCAAAATGTACCAATTGATAGATGTGTTAACTTTGCTTCATGGAAAAATTAATGTCATGTAAATGAGTTAACTTGGATTTCCTACCGTTGAATCCATAGGAAACTTTGTTCTAATGCACTATAATAATCAACCGAGTTTTTACACCAACAGGTCTGTCACTTACGTGTGGTGCCCATGCGTGAGGTCCCACACTTCAGTGAGCACAAGTCAAGTGCAGTAGGTACGCAAACTCCAAGCCATCTTCTTTGTCAAGAGAAGACGCATCAGGATGCGTTTTGGAAGTCTGTGGGTCCTTCTGGATCCTTCGGTCGTCCCTCTCAAAAAAAACAAATCTCTCTCATTCTCGGCCTCGCTCGACTCGCTCGCTCGCTCGCACCTCCTGCTCACTGACAAACCCTGCACAAAAGTCAACATCATCACCCGAAAAAGGGGAGACACCATAATGCTCTCCCTTCTTCTCTCCTTCCGAGTGATCCCTCTTCCTCCGAGTTTCACTCGACGGGCAAACACACATGTGCTGCATAGTAATAATAATAAAAAGGTAGAAAAATCAACCTACGAATCTATAATTAAATACGTTAAACTAGGGTTTTGCCCAGTACTACAGATCAAGTTCATAAAAAATCCAACTACGGGGTTCGAACAACCCCATTTCTAATCCAAGATTTTTTTCGACCTCATCCAAATGGCCTCAAACTATAGGGTTAATTAGCATCTACTCCCTCCGTCCACAAATAAGTGTACATTTGAGTTTTTAGATAAGTCAAACTTTATTAACTTTGACTAACTTTTTAGGGAAACGTAACAACATTTATGACACTAAACTACCATCACTAGATTCATCTCAAAATACAGTCTCATAATATAGTAATTTGATGTCACACATGTTGCTACTTTTTGGTAAAAAAATGGTCAAAATTGTTAAAGTTTGACTTATCCAAAAACCCAAATGTACACTTATTTGTGGACGGAGGGAGTAGTGCAGTATGTGTGAACATGTATGCACTATGTGTGCTATAACTTGTATGTCTTTCAAATTTGAACCAAATTTGAAATATATGAAATGGGGCTTTTGGCTTAAACGTTTGAAACCCAAAACGACTTCTCTTCATGCTAGGCATCATAAGACCGAGTTTAGGGTTAGGGGGTAGATACAGGATTTGTCTGTTTTGAATATGTCTATACCTTGTTTATCTACTTGAATATGCTTACTATAGATATATATGACGTAAGAAGACTATGTGCTTTGGTTTTTATTTTTTTATTTTTCCAGAATTTTTATGCCCATTTGAATCTTGGTCAAATCCTAGGCTTGACCAATATTTAAACAAGCTTAAAACATGAAAATGAAAAGGTAAGCTTGGATCCTTCTTTGTCACTCTAAGATGAAGTTTTTGGGAGGTTTTCAAAATTTCCATGTCTGAAACCCAAAAACACTTCTCTTCATGCTTGACTTCATAATTAAGACAAAGTTAATTAATCGTTAGGGGGTAGATACACGTTTTTTCTATTATGAATATGTCTAGACCAGCCATGTTCATCAAGTTGAATGCTTACTATATATGACATAAGAAGGCTATGTGCTTTGGTTTTTCATTTTTTTATTTTTTTTTATTTTTATGCCCATTTGAGTCGTGGTGAAATCATAGGTTTGACCAAGATCTAAGGCAGTTTAAAACATGAAAATGAAAAGGTAAACCTCGATCCTTCTTAGTCACTCCAAAATGAAGCTTTGGGGGGGGGGGGTTCTTGAAATTTCCATGTTTAATTTGAAACCCAAAACCATTTCTCTTCATGCTTGACTTCATAAGACAAAGCTAGTTTAGGGCTTTAGGGGGTAGATACATGATTTGTCTAGTTTGAATATGTCTATACCTTGTTTATCAACTTCAATTCTTACTATATGACATAAGAAGACTATATGTGCTTTGGTTTTTGATTTTTTGATTTTTTTGAATGTTTATGCCCATTTAAATCTTGGTCAAATCCTAGGTTTGACCAAGATTTAAACAAGTCTATAGCATGAAAATGAAAAGGTAAGACTGGATCCTTCCTAGCTAGTCTGTCACATCCCAAAATTTTCTAAATTTTGGAATGTGAAAATAAAATAAAGCAAGTGTTTGTTTGATTGTTTTGGTTTAAAATTCACAAGGAAATAAAACTTTTGATCAGTATTTAAATTTATTTTTCCCAACATAATATTTTCATAAACCTTTGGTTTTTAAAATATTTGAAAACAAAACACTACTTTGAAATTATGCATAGAATGGTCATATATGCCTACATGCAATATTTTGAGTTTTTTTTAAAATATATTTTCAAATAAAACCAGGGTCAAAATTTTCTTTTTCAAATTATCATTGCACTGGTATTTTTTTTAAACATAATTTTCTAAAATGTTTTGAATGTGCTTTCAATCATTTCTGATTTTAAATTTAACTCATGGCAATAGAAATAGAAAAAAGAAAAGCTAAACTAACCAAAACGGCCAACAGGCCCAGTATGGGCCGATCCAGCCGAAGTGGCCCATTTGACCGACCGACCGAGAGCTCGTCTTCCTCCTCATGTTCACGTACTTCTTCACGTAACGTACAGCCATGGCTGTTACTCTTTCTCTCCACATTTCACATCAAATCAGCGGCCGTTTATTCTCGAGTTTAATACAAAAGTTACTCTGAATTAAGTGGGGTATCCGTTCAGGGAATTTATTCTCTTCACAATTGTCTTAATCTCTCAAACCGACGCCATGCACCGAATGCCATCGGCCGGCACTGCCCTCCCGATCTCCCTCCTCAGGCCATACAAGTGCAAACCGAGGTGTCCACCGTGTGCCCCTTGTCCTCCTCCACCACTTTGCTTCAGAAAGTTTGTACTGAGATGCCCTGTACAACCCACACCAACCATGCCATTCTTAATCACAAAATCGAGTTCATCGCTAGATTCCGATGCCCTCGGTGATCGTCTCGTCCATGCCCTTCACCAGGAGACTACCTACGTCAAGGCCTACCTCCGGGACATGGTGGTGCACCATGTTGTCGCTGCTTGCCGCGACGCCATCACTCCGGTCGCTCACGGTTGTTCCGCCGGCCGCCGCGACGCCATTGTCGAATCCTGGCGGTACAAGGGGAACGAGGCCCCATATCTTTTCTCATATTGATCATGTACGTCGTGGGCAGGGGCGGAGCTTCCCTTAGGGCAAGATGGGGCAGCTGCCCTACCTTTATTTCTGGATAAAAACTACATATATTCATGTATGTTTTTATATGTATACAATGTTCATTATTTTCTGTTATGTAAATTAGACATTTTGGTCCCATAAGAACTCAGATTTAGATGTTTAAATAGGCAAACGAAAGTTTTAGAAGAGGCACACAACTCTCATGTCTTGATTTATTTTATTTGATATCATCTTTGCAAATCCTTTTGGCGGTCTTGAAGAACAATACTATGAGGAATAAATTTTGAGAAATTCCCAATTTCAACACAATGAGAGGCTACTTCGTGATTAGTCTAATATACATGCAATCCTTACATATCAAAGTGTAATTAAAAACATGTGCACTTTTACAACTATTAATATGTTAGTTCCAATAAATATAATAAAACTTATCAAGTTCATGAATAATAACATTAGAAACATCAAAATAGTAGATATGTTTCGTATGAGCGTGCTATATAGAGTGAGATATATTCAAAAGAAAAAAAATGCTATACCCATAGGCAGACCTATACCGTATTTGTTTACGGGCACGACGTGGATTTGAGTGATTGGAAGAGAGTCCTGCACCTTGCAAGATCTCATGCGGTCGCTCGCTGGTTGCCAACTCATCTTTTAAAAAAAAACCCCGTACGAATCTCCCGTAAGTGTAGCATTCTTATCGTGCTGAAACTAAGAAAGATTTTTAAAAAGAAGCTATAGCTTTTCTACCGTCTACAACTTTTGGATGGAAATAAAATTTCACTTTTGGTATGTTTATAGGTTCTATTTCTATTTAAAGATGTTGCTATTATCTTGCGATTTATAAATAGTATACCAATTCAAATAAACAACTTTTACGTTGAGTTGAGTGATGCGACCAAATCTGGTTGGAATTCTTTAAAAATTGAAAAAACTGACTTGCACAATACAAATATAGGGGAGGAGGCATTTGCCCCCCCCCCCCAAACTACCCATGATTCAAGTTAAATAATAATGTATGCCTATGATTTGCCCTACCAAACTTTTAGAACGTCCCCCGCCACTGGTCGTGGGCATCATCTCATGCCTTCGCTTTGTTCTATTTTGCAGCCGGAGACACTCCCGCTGTTTCTATTTAGCCGAACGCCACCATCGCAAAGCCACGCCAAGGACTGCCGAGACTGCCGTCTCGTGCCACACGTAGTCCTCCATTTCTCTGTCGCCAAGAACCTCCGTTGCGTCGCTTGAGTCCACGGCTGTGCCGCCATCGCCGTCCTCTTCCTGGCCATCGTCGACTTGCTGTACGATCGGTAAAGGACGTCTTCATCCTGTTCTTTTGATCTGTAGTAAAAGTTACGTTTAGATCATGGATCGTTTTGCCAAACTGATACCAACAGCCTATCATGTGTAGCCATGTGTCTTTCTTTTCCGTTTCTATTTTTATTTCATGCGTACGTGCAGACCAACCGATCGATCGGTTCATACATCGTGCTAGCTCACAGCAAACTTTAAAATTCCACATCTCTTGATCTATAGTTCCGTTTTAGACGATTCTTCTTGCGTTGAATTCATAATTAAATTTCCTATCCAGTGATGCTAATCTTTCCAATTATCAATTTTTCGAATTCTGAAGCTAAAATTTAATATTTAACCATATTCTAGTCATATCTAGAGATCCATAAACCCGATTCAATTGATTCCTTTTGCGTTGGATTCATATTTGAATTATCTATCCAGTAGCACCAGTACCAAAAATAGTTGAACCTATTTGCAAGTATCTAAGTTCAAGAATGATAATTTGAGTATTTTCCTTGTAGATTTAATTTCATATTTCTTTTGAGCATGATTCCTTTTGTAAAAGTGAATCATATGACCATACATATCTATCAGTACCTCTTATACAAACCAACATGTTCCATGATCATATCTATCCAAATCATATTTTCCCTTTCTAGATTATTCAAATACAAATTGGGTCATTTGAGTAATTCTACATATCACTACGTCATAAATAAGCCAATGTGTTACTTATGCTATTACATGAGTGGTGTCACATTCTACATAATGGCATTTCAATTTCACCCTTTGAGAACTATGTGATTTTAATCACATGGACCATTCCAATTATCTGTGCACCACATCAATTCTTTCCAATGTATCATGGATGATCCATTTCTTTCTAAGTGTTTGGATCTTTCCATTCATTCTCTAGAAATCATACCTTGCAAGCAAAACCTCATGCCACACCTTAGTACCATAGAGTCATTTCCGATTGTTGTCTTGTTTGATTATGTTGCTATGAATGGTGTGTTTATGTTGTGCTATTTTTGTCTTATAGTTTGTAGAGAGCGACATGTTTTGTTGAAAGTAAAGAGAACAATCTTCAACTACCAAAAAGGCAAGTGACACACCAATTCATAAATGTCCCAATGTTTTACTATGCATGTAGTATTTATTTTATTTCAGTAGTATGCATGAGTAGGTTCTATGCTTTTCTTTGTCCTATTTAGGGTACCCCTGATTTTCCTGTTAAAAGAAACAACGTAAGTGTAGAATGCTTAGTCGTGCTGAATAGATACGTGGGAGGGATCTCCTGAATACATGTGTGTGTGTGTGTTGGAAAAATTATGTTTTGGTGTGGTGAAAAACAACTAAGTTAATGAACCACCTGGGCGGATTGGTAAGATCAGTCAGCGGAGTGCAGACATAGGTGGGGATTGCCGCCCAGGAACAAAGAGATTGGAGACGTTCAATGTTGAGAAGCTTCCAGTGCAGCCACATGGCAATATGGGCTCTGCCTTGACCAACTAAGTTGCGAGAACTCAGCCAGGCGAACAGAGGGTGGTAGTGTTGTAGGATGGAGCGCGTCCGTGCTGGTCTGAGGGATTGCTTCTGAAAAGTCTTGTCTCGTCTTTCTCTCCTCCATGCCACACCTAAGTAGTATGGATGAAGGAATAGCCGAGTCTTGTGGGGAAAGTGCACAAACCTCTCGAGAGTGTCAAAACTAAGTACTTAGCCGTGTCCCCGGTTACGGACAATTCTGAGCATCAAGACTTTGAAAGTGATCGAGAATCTCCTCATCCCAATTTCCTAATTTAAAATTTGGTGGGTGAACAAAGGGTTTTGTGTGACAAAATATAATGAGATGATGAAAAACTATTTGCAAAAGATAGGGAAAAATTGGCTTTCTGCAAATGAGCATAAACTCCACCAGCCAAATATGCATGTAGGTATTAGGCGCCATTTGTGTCCACCAAAGTGTCATCTTGCCAATACATTCAAAGTATTGACCAAATGTTTTTGGCTGTAACTTTACCTGTTGCAGATATTTTGATAAGACGAGTAATACACGATGATTAGGGTTACGAGTCTATCCTCAACATGCTCGCCTGTGGCACATGAAGACGAAGGACTCCATGCTGTCTATGTTTATTCGTTGTGAAACTCTGATGATATGCTAGCCTTGGGCTACGCCTTTTGTAAGTCATTATGTAATTACTGGATCATACGATGTAATAAAGACCTTTGTATCTTGGTATTACATCTTGTACTGTGTGTGCTAGCGATTGATCCAGCGACTAGCACAGATACGCACAGAGATCGGCACCTTAAAAGGTGAGGTCACTACAGATGGTATCAGAGCATTGTGTTGACCATAGGTTCGTGACCTTAGGTTTGGATTAGAAAATAGGAAGACCCTAGGATAGAAAAAAATCTATCTAGTCCAGTTTTTATTAAGTTGATGTTTGGATTTTGAACTTCTTGTATTCTTACCTACTTCATCCTCAAAAATGTCCCTCTTACTTTAGATGGCCTAGCTCTTGAAAGCAATTAAGAAAATACACATGATGGCCTTATGCGTGAAGTGAGGGACTGATGCTTCACGTGACATTCTCCGACTCCGAAAGAAGAGTTTCATGGAAGACCAATGAAGAACTTGAAGAAAAACTTTGATGCAGACTACACAATACACGAAGATACACCGAAAGAGTAGAACAGGAACTTGAAACATCCAAAATAGAAATAGACTAGACCACCATTAGATCTCTTGTATTGAACCAACAATATCGTAAGAGAGTATTGATCTTACCCAATTGTGGTATGACCATACTTGTTTGTCTATGTTTGAACCCTATTGCTTGATGCTTGTTAGATGTTGTTTGTAAAATGATTTGGATTGGCCTGCTGTGTTGAGGGTAGGAATCTTCTTTAGATCTTTCTATCTATTCTCATCTATACCCACACAGAGAATGTTTTCTCGGCAACTCGCCATGAAGACAACAGTAGTGAAACCAACCTCGATGTTTCCTATCAAGATGAAGAAGGAAATAATGTGAGATACGCAAAACCGTAGTTAAGGATCGATAGAAATGTTTTCAAAACAGTTCAATAATGGGGATTGAAACATTGATTCAATTATTCCATGGAAGTTTTTTTTTTTTCAAATTTGTGAGGTTGACCAAGAGTTAGAATACGAGATATACCAAACTAAATACAAGGAAATGATTGGGTGCGACATGGATTGGCCCCCATGATGACTACTCATATTGTTCGCTCTTGTTATGAGGAATGGTAAATCTAGAGAGACATACCTACAAGAGAGACGTCGCTGATAAGCCTAAACCATAGGTTGAATAGATATTATACCCTTATAGTAGGCAAGTGTTGCCAACCGTAGGACTACGATGAGTTTGAAGACCCAACCACTAGATGAAAAATAGTGGAAGACCTTCAAGTAAGAAGATGAAGGATGCCTTGAAGTACTCTCACGTTGGTCTCCTGATTGACCCAAAGAGTGATCCATCAGTGTCAAAAGTTGTTCAATGACCAACCATTTGGATTAGAAGCCCTAATATGAACGAAACCTACTCGACTCACCTTGAAGATATATGTTGTTCACTATATGTGAATAAACAATCCCTGTTGGATAGAAGTGAGAATCCACATATGTTTCAAAAGATGACTCAGTGCCAACTCATACCAAGATGAGCTTAGCCTAAACCCAAGACCTAAGACTACCTACAAAAGTTTCTTTTAAGGGTGGTAGCCCACCCCTAACATATCACAAACCCATCTTTCTTTCTAGCCTCTCTCGAATCTCGAGGACGAGATTCCTTTTAAGGGTGGTAGTCTGTCACATCCCAAAATTTTCTAAATTTTGGAATGTGAAAATAAAATAAAGCAAGTGTTTGTTTGATTGTTTTGGTTTAAAATTCACAAGGAAATAAAACTTTTGATCAGTATTTAAATTTATTTTTCCCAACATAATATTTTCATAAACCTTTGGTTTTTAAAATATTTGAAAACAAAACACTACTTTGAAATTATGCATAGAATGGTCATATATGCCTACATGCAATATTTTGAGTTTTTTTAAATATATTTTCAAATAAAACCAGGGTCAAAATTTTCTTTTTCAAATTATCATTGCACTGGTATTTTTTTTAAACATAATTTTCTAAAATGTTTTGAATGTGCTTTCAATCATTTCTGATTTTAAATTTAACTCATGGCAATAGAAATAGAAAAAAGAAAAGCTAAACTAACCAAAACGGCCAACAGGCCCAGTATGGGCCGATCCAGCCGAAGTGGCCCATTTGACCGACCGACCGAGAGCTCGTCTTCCTCCTCATGTTCACATACTTCTTCGTAACGTACAGCCATGGCTGTTACTCCTTCTCTCCACATTTCACATCAAATCAGCGGCCGTTTATTCTCGAGTTTAATACAAAAGTTACTCTGAATTAAGTGGGGTATCCGTTCAGGGAATTTATTCTCTTCACAATTGTCTTAATCTCTCAAACCGACGCCATGCACCGAATGCCATCGGCCGGCACTGCCCTCCCGATCTCCCTCCTCAGGCCATACAAATGCAAACCGAGGTGTCCACCGTGTCCCCTTGTCCTCCTCCACCACTTTGCTTCAGAAAGTTTTTACTGAGATGCCCTGTACAACCCACACCAACCATGCCATTCTTAATCACAAAATCGAGTTCATCGCTAGATTCCGATGCCCTCGGTGATCGTCTCGTCCATGCCCTTCACCAGGAGACTACCTACGTCAAGGCCTACCTCCGGGACATGGTGGTGCACCATGTTGTCGCTGCTTGCCGCGACGCCATCACTCCGGTCGCTCACGGTTGTTCCGCCGGCCGCCGCGACGCCATTGTCGAATCCTGGCCGTACAAGGGGAACGAGGCCCCATATCTTTTCTCATATTGATCATGTACGTCGTGGGCATCTTCTCATGCCTTCGCTTTGTTCTATTTTGCAGCCGGAGACACTCCCGCTGTTTCTATTTAGCCGAACGCCACCATCGCAAAGCCACGCCAAGGACTGCCGAGACTGCCGTCTCGTGCCGCACGTAGTCCTCCATTTCTCTGTCGCCAAGAACCTCCGTTGCGTCGCTTGAGTCCACGGCTGTGCCGCCATCGCCGTCCTCTTCCTGGCCATCGTCGACTTGCTGTACGATCGGTAAAGGACGTCTTCATCCTGTTCTTTTGATCTGTAGTAAAAGTTACGTTTAGATCATGGATCGTTTTGCCAAACTGATACCAACAGCCTATCATGTGTAGCCATGTGTCTTTCTTTTCCGTTTCTATTTTTATTTCATGCGTACGTGCAGACCAACCGATCGATCGGTTCATACATCGTGCTAGCTCACAGCAAACTTTAAAATTCCACATCTCTTGATCTATAGTTCCGTTTTAGACGATTCTTCTTGCGTTGAATTCATAATTAAATTTCCTATCCAGTGATGCTAATCTTTCCAATTATCAATTTTTCGAATTCTGAAGCTAAAATTTAATATTTAACCATATTCTAGTCATATCTAGAGATCCATAAACCCGATTCAATTGATTCCTTTTGCGTTGGATTCATATTTGAATTATCTATCCAGTAGCACCAGTACCAAAAATAGTTGAACCTATTTGCAAGTATCTAAATTCAAGAATGATAATTTGAGTATTTTCCTTGTAGATTTAATTTCATATTTCTTTTGAGCATGATTCCTTTTGTAAAAGTGAATCATATGACCATACATATCTATCAGTACCTCTTATACAAACCAACATGTTCCATGATCATATCTATCCAAATCATATTTTCCCTTTCTAGATTATTCAAATACAAATTGGGTCATTTGAGTAATTCTACATATCACTACGTCATAAATAAGCCAATGTGTTACTTATGCTATTACATGAGTGGTGTCACATTCTACATAATGGCATTTCAATTTCACCCTTTGAGAACTATGTGATTTTAATCACATGGACCATTCCAATTATCTGTGCACCACATCAATTCTTTCCAATGTATCATGGATGATCCATTTCTTTCTAAGTGTTTGGATCTTCCCATTCATTCTCTAGAAATCATACATTGCAAGCCAAACCTCATGCTACAACTTAATACCATAGAGTGTTTCCGATTTGCTGTCTTGTTTGATTATGTTGCTATGAATGGTGTGTTTATGTTGTGCTATTTTTTTTATCTTATAGTTTTTATGGAGAGCGACATGTTTTGTTGAAAGTAAAGAGAACAATCTTCAACTACCAAAAAGGCAAGTGACACACCAATTCATAAATGTCCCAATGTTTTACTATGCATGTAGTATTTATTTTATTTCAGTAGTATGCATGAGTAGGTTCTATGCTTTTCTTTGTCCTATTTAGGGTACCCCTGATTTTCCTGTTAGAAGAAACAACGTAAGTGTAGAATGCTTAGTCGTGCTGAATAGATACGTGGGAGGGATCTCATGAATACATGTGTGTGTGTGTTGGAAAAATTATGTTTTTGTGTGGTGAAAAACAACTAAGTTAATGAACCACCTGGGCGGATTGGTAAGATCAGTCAGCGGAGTGCAGACATAGGTGGGGATTGCCGCCCAGGAACAAAGAGATTGGAGACGTTCAATGTTGAGAAGCTTCCAGTGCAGCCACATGGCAATATGGGCTCTGCCTTGACCAACTAAGTTGCGAGAACTCAGCCAGGCGAACAGAGGGTGGTAGTGTTGTAGGATGGAGCGCGTCCGTGCTGGTCTGAGGGATTGCTTCTGAAAAGTCTTGTCTCGTCTTTCTCTCCTCCATGCCACACCTAAGTAGTATGGATGAAGGAATAGCCGAGTCTTGTGGGGAAAGTGCACAAACCTCTCGAGAGTGTCAAAACTAAGTACTTAGCCGTGTCCCCGGTTACGGACAATTCTGAGCATCAAGACTTTGAAACTGATCGAGAATCTCCTCATCCCAATTTCCTAATTTAAAATTTGGTGGGTGAACAAAGGGTTTTGTGTGACAAAATATAATGAGATGATGAAAAACTATTTGCAAAAGATAGGGAAAAATTGGCTTTCTGCAAATGAGCATAAACTCCACCAGCCAAATATGCATGTAGGTATTAGGCGCCATTTGTGTCCACCAAAGTGTCATCTTGCCAATACATTCAAAGTATTGACCAAATGTTTTTGGCTGTAACTTTACCTGTTGCAGATATTTTGATAGACGAGTGAGTTACGATGATTAGGGTTACGAGTCTATCCTCAACATGCTCGCCTGTGGCACATGAAGACGAAGGACTCCATGCTGTCTATGTTTATTCGTTGTGAAACTCTGATGATATGCTAGCCTTGTGCTATGCAATTTGTAATCCTTTATGTAAATTCTGGATCATACGATGTAATAAAGACCTTTGTATCTTGGTATTACATCTTGTACTGTGTGTGCTAGCGATTGATCCAGGGACTAGCACAGATACGCACAGAGATCGGCACCTTAAAAGGTGAGGTCGCTACATAGTCATTCTAAAATGAAGCTTTTGGGGGTTCTTGAAATCTCAATGTTTGAAACCCAAAAACCACTTCTCTCTTCATGGTTGACTTCATAAGACATGCAGAGTTTAGGGTTAGGGGGTAGATACATGATTTGTCGGGTTTGAATATGTCTAGACATGCTTGTTTATCAACTTGAATGCTTACTATATGACATAAGAAGGCTATATATGTGCTTTGGTTTTTCATTTTTCTGGTTTTTTGAATGTTATATGCCCATTTGAAGATTTTGGGTGGTTCTTGAAATTTTCATGTTTGAAACCAATACGACTTCTCTTCATGCTAGACTTCATAAGATCGACCGAGTTTATGGTTAGGGGCTAGATACATGATTTGTCTGGTTTGAACATGTCTAAACCTTGTTTATCAACTTGCAAGCTTACTATATGACATAAGAAGACTATGTGCTTTTGTTTTTCATTCTTCTATTTTTTTTTATTTTATGCCCATTTGAATCTTGGTTAAATCCTATGTTTGACCTGGATTTAAACAAGTATAAAATATGAAAACGAAAAGGTAAGCCTGGATCCTTCTTAGTCACTCTAAAATGAAGCGACTTTTGGGATGTTCTTGAAATTTTCATGTTTGAAACCCAAAACCACTTCTCTTCATGATTGCTTCATAAGATAGAGTTTAAGGTTAGGAATAGATATATACATGATTTTCTAGTTTGAATATGTCTAGACCTTGTTAATCAACTTGAATGCTTACTCTATGACATAAGAATGATATGTGCTTTGGTTTATCATTCTTTTGGTTTTTTCCTGAATTTTTATGCCCATTTGAATCTTGGTCAAATCCTAGGTTTCACAAAGATTTAAACAAGTTTAAAATCTGAAAATTAAAAGGTAAGCATGGATCCTTCTTAGTCACTCTAAAATGAAGCTTTTGGGAGGTTTTTGAAATTTCCATGTTTGAAACCCAAAAACCACTTCTCTTCATGCTTGACTTCATAAGACAGAGTTTAGAGTGTTAGGGGTAGATACATGATTTGTCTTGTTTGAATATGTCTAGACCTTGTTTATCAACTTGAATTCTTACTATATGACATAAGAAGGCTATGTGCTTTGGTTTTTCATTTTTCTGGTTTTTTTGAATTTTATGCCCATTTGAAGATTTTGGGTGGTTCTTGAAATTTTCATGTTTTAAACCAATACGACTTCTCTTCATGCTAGACTTCATAAGATCGACCGAGTTTATGGTTAGGGGCTAGATACATGATTTGTCTGGTTTGAACATGTCTAAACCTTGTTTATCAACTTGAAAGCTTACTATATGACATACGAAGACTATGTGCTTTTGTTTTTCATTCTTCTATTTTTTTATTTTATGCCCATTTGAATCTTGGTCAAATCCTATGTTTGACCTGGATTTAAACAAGTATATAATATGAAAACGAAAAGGTAAGCCTGGATCCTTCTTAGTCACTCTAAAATGAAGCGACTTTTGGGATGTTCTTGAAATTTTCATGTTTGAAACCCAAACCACTTCTCTTCATGATTGACTTCATATATAAGACAGAGTTTAAGGTTAGGGACAGATATATACATGATTTTCTAGTTTGAATATGTCTAGACCTTGTTAATCAACTTGAATGCTTACTGTATGACATAAGAATGCTATGTGCTTTGGTTTATCATTCTTTTGGCTTTTTCCTGATTTTTTATGCCCATTTGAATCTTGGTCAAATCCTAGGTTTCACAAAGATTTAAACAAGTTTAAAATCTAAAAATTAAAAGGTAAGCATGGATCCTTCTTAGTCACTCTAAAATGAAGCTTTTGGGAGGTTTTTGAAATTTCCATGTTTGAAACCCAAAACCACTTCTCTTCATGCTTGACTTCATAAGACAGAGTTTAGAGTGTTAGGGGTAGATACATGATTTTTCTAGTTTGAATATGTCTAGACCTTGTTTATCAACTTGAATTCTTACTATATGACATAAGAAGGCTATGTGCTTTGGTTTTTCATTTTTCTGTTTTTTTTTGAATTTTATGCCCATTTGAATCTTGGTCAAATACTAGCTAGGTTTAAAACATGAAATTTAGCCCCCAAAAATTGTACATATATGGATTCACTTTGAGATAATTCATGAAACTTTGGAAATGGCCATCTCGTGTCATGTTTCCCCACAAATGAGAATTGGATTAATTGGTGGCAGACAAGTAAACACACATTTATGTGCGACAACCCAAAATGCACATATTTTGCAAAGTTTTCATGCGTGCATGAAAAGTTGCAAATATATACATAAAATGGGCCATGATTCAAAAGTTTGACATGGTTCTTGTGTAGTAGTAGTACCAAAGCTCACACGTGGGAAGAAATTAAGATGGTCGAATTCCAACATGTTGCCACACTTTTTTGAAGGGCTCTTTTCTAAAACATTGGTATGGCATGTCTGCTATTTTCCCTAGCTATATAGAAAAATGATGAACAATCCATGATTTCCGATTGCCGTTTTTGAACCACCTTTGGCTTGATTTCAAATTTAGGTCAAAATCATGGGGGGGGGTAGGGGACAAGAGCGTGTTTCTTTGGCTTGATTTGCAAGTTTTTTGGGGTCCCACAAATTTAGGGTAGCATCACAAGGTTTTTTTTCTAAATTTTTCGACACTTAGAATTCAAATATTATGAAGTGGTATCATGGTATCATGTAAGGGATGGTATCACTAGATATTTTCCCCCTATCCGGGAAGTGATGTTGACTGGCACGCAAGGTTTTTCAGTGCTGCAAACCTGCAGTGCGGCGATTTTGACAGAAATAACCCTTTTGGCAAAGAAAATTACGGACTGACCCTCTGAGCAATCTATTTCACTGGACTAACCTTTTTGTGTGGCTTTCTGTGTTTTTCTTCGCCAAAAGGATTACTTTTGTCAAAATCGCCCCCCTGCAGTGCAGGCTACGCGCCCGTCTAATATTCTTTTTTTTTCAATGACAAAAGGGGGGGAGAGAGAGAGAGTCTTGACGACGTGTCTTCACTTGACAAAGAAGATTGTTGGAAGTTTGCCTACCTACCGCATATGATTTGTGCTCACTAAAGTGTGGGACCTGCACGCATATGGGACCCTGCAGCCCTCTGAGGGCAGTCCGTGTGAGACGCAAAATAGGGTTTTTAGTTTAGTAAGGCAAAAAAATTAAGCCTTGGAGGGCCGAGGCGGGGCGGCCGTCCGCCATTTTATACCTTTTACGCCCCCCACACCTCGTTTCATTTGTCATGTCTACCAAGGAAGAGCTCGGAGGAGAAGATGCAGTCCTAGCTTCTCGACCCCCTGGCGCCCCACGCATAAATACTACTACCAGAAGTACACTGTCTCTAACAATCCTGCCTGCGAAGGGAGATCTCGGAGGAGACGATGCGGGCTCAGCGTCCCCGCCGTTGATTAGCCAGGACACAAGGGTTACTACGCCTCTTTTAATTACCTTCGTTTTGCTGGTAATACTCGGACTTATATCTGTTATCTTCCGCAGGAGAGGGTCGATATCGCCGGAGAAGATGATGTGAGGCAGATGATCAAGCTCGCAGGAGAAGATGATGTAAAGGAGATGGTCAAGCTCGGAGCAGAAGATGATGTAAAGGAGATAGTCAATGTCGGAGAAGATGATGTAAAGGAGTTAGTCAATCTCGGAGAAGATGTGGTGGCATTGGACCAACCGCGGTCTTTGGGCGAGATCCCGGAGATTCACTTACCTCGTTTGCACTGGTAATGATATGCCTGATCTGTAACATTTTGAACATTTTTCGTCGGCTTACACAGGAGCTATCTCGGCTTAGGGTCAACAAGGCCCCGGGAGCGGAACTTCCGCATCTCGGCGCGGAGAACTCCGAGTTACGCCAGAAGCGCCCTGGGGAATCGCACGCGCAGGCGCAGCACATCCGTTCGCAGGATCTCTCATCCTTCGACGTCAGGTTCCAGCGAGAGGTCGTAGAAGAAGATAAGTTGCCAGCTTCCCCGCCGTTCAAGAGGATGAAGGAGCTGAAGACGGAGGTTAATATTACTAGCTGACTTTGGGTTGCTGGTTTTTGGGTACTTCGAGTCACTGACATGTAGACACCACTTAAGTCTGTCCTACATGTTAGTGACCATATTCGTTAATCAGCCAATTTGTGCCCTTCGTTTGCCGGTAACGCTCGATATGTTTGTTGTTACCTTTGGCAGGATCACTCCCCTTGCTTATCTTGTCGGAGGATGAAGTTGGATCTTGCCAGCATGCGGGAGGAGAACAGAGAGTTAGGGATCAAGATATTTCGGTACAGGCAGGCGGTGTCTTTCCTAGAAGTGGATGAGATCACGGCCTGTGCTCGTAGGAGTTGTGACGAGGCCATTCATCTGGGAGAACGGATCAAAGCTCAGCTTGTCTCTTTGATGGAAGTCGCAGAACGCGTGATTTTCAATGCTAGAGAGGCGCGGGAACGACTTCTGGTGGCTGAAGATCTCGCATAGCAGTTTAATCATGTGCGCTTATTAGCTGCCTACTACTTTTGTAATTATTCACAATTATATATGTATCAATGGCTTGCCTTTTGTGTGATGGAGGAAATTGCACATACCACCACTTCTTGGTGCAGTTTTTGCACATAACACAATTTGAGATTCTTTTTACACAAATAACCAGATTTTGACGTAAACTTTTGCACAAAAAACAACCTTACTCCATGTTTTCTTTTGTCTTCTAAAGACAAGTAGGTGCTTCGAAAAATACCTCCGTTCCAATGCTTAAAGCTTTGTATATTTTTCTTGAAAAGTCAAACCAAGTAAAGTTCGACCAAACTCTTAGAAGAATCTATCAGCACATATAATATTTTGTAGACACCATATGAAAATATAATTTATTTTCTATCTAATAATATTGATTTTGTATCTTGCATATTAATGCTTTTGGTAAAAACTTAGTCAAACTTAACATAGTTTGACTTTCTAAAAATCAATATAATCCTTAAGCTTTGGGAAGTGGTTCTAGACGTGGTCTAGACGTGTTTCTACATATTGCCTTCGCATTTGCTAAACGCATGGAGTTTCTTACGAAGTACAAAGTTTATTTTTCGAAATATTTTCGACTTTGTATTATTTTTATTCATTTTCCCCCTGGTTGTCATGTTTTCTGTCCGGCTTCCCCAGCCCATCCATCCGTAACCCACATGCGCGCGTGACACGAGTAGTGGGAGACATGGTGCCCAAAGGGATAGCTTTTATTAATGGTGGCGACGGTTCCCTAGGCCAATGCTGGCGATACGTCTCATCGTCGCTAGCTGTGCCTTCCCCATGCGGCCGTATTAATGCACACCACTGCTCCTTTGCGCCTCCGCGGCTGATCAAGTAAGTTTGATCATAAAAGATGATCACATAAGCTCGACGATTACCTATAACCTAAAAATTATCTTAATTTGTAAACGAAGACATAAAATAACTAGTTGTTTGATTAGGAAAGACAAAGGAAATTTCTATTGAGATTGAGTTCATTTCATAGTTGTTATAGACACATAGCAATATTACCGAGAGATAGGATTGTAGAGAAAGCAATCCATAGGTATTTTGGAGGGTTCTCAATCCTTTGAATCAAGCAAGCTCTATAGGAAAAATCCCTATGTGTAAAAATCCTACTCCGTACAAGATACCTTTAGAAATCCTTTGAACCAAACAAACTCGGATTCATATTAGTTGACTATAATATAGATATATCTAGACACATTTTAGTTCTAGATTCATCCATATCATTTGACAAGTAATATGAATCGGAGTGATTATATTAAATGGAGTACTAGTATATATTGTTCGAAAAAATTAAGTTATACTGTAATAAAGACGTATCGATAATTTCTTATGTTCCATGCTACTTTATTGATGATACCTACATGTTTTATGCACACTTTATGTCATATTCGTGCATTTGGAACTAACCTATTAACAAGATGCCGAAGTGCCAGTTCCTGTTTTCTGCTGTTTTTGGTTTCAGAAATCCTAGTAACGAAATATTCTCGGAATTGGACGAAATCAACGCCCAGGTTCCTATTTTGCCCGGAAGCATCCAACACCCGAGAGCCGCCAGAGGGGGCCCTGTGGGCCCAGATGATAGGTGGCGCGGCCTGGGCCCCGGCCGCGCCAGCCTATGGTGTCGTCGCCCCTTCGACCCTCCGAGGCTGCCCTTTCGCCTATATAAGGTCCCGACCTCCCGACGGAGGAAGCCACGATACGGAGAAAACCTTCCGGAGCCGCCGCCATCGCGAAATCAAGATTCGGGGGACAGAAGTCTCTGTTCCGGCACGCCGCCGGGACGGGGAATTGCCCGGAAG